>JACEFZ010007346.1:0-22500 GCA_014155875.1 Cepaea nemoralis | reverse complement strand
GACGTGTATGTGGGTGGGCGTGGGATTGTGTGGGTTGGTGGGGGATGTTCGTGGGTGGCGAGTGTGTTTTGGTTGGGGAACAGGTGAGGGCAGAGTGTGTGAGTGGGGGATGTGCGGGAGGGGGATGGGTCGGTTGGTGGGGTGTGTATGTGTCCCTGGGTGTGTGTGTGTGTGGGTAGGTGGGGGTTTGTGTGTGGGTGGGGTGATGTATGGGTAGATGGGAGATGGGCCTCATAACATGGTAATTTGCCTTGTTTATGTTTACAACATTCATTTCACAATGTTTATTTTTCGTCCTATGTAAATGTATAATGCTCTTGATGAACGAAAGACGAGTGATTGGAAGGGCCGAATTTAAGACGGGCTTGGGTGCCCAATTTGTGACCCTTTTAAAATAAAGTTGATTTGATTTGATTTGATTTGATTTACCATTATGTTTTCTGCTCACATTATCTGACCATTGTGTTGTCAGCTCACTTTATCTTACCATTATGTTGTCTGCGTGTGTTGCAACACACGTTGTGTTCAGTACGGATTCAAAGAATATGCTTAGCAAGGTGGAGAAAGGAATGTTTCGTGTGGAATGGCTCTCGTCACTTCAGAGGCCACAGATTGTGAGAATTGTATGGATATTTTGCCCTGGCCAAGCGGGTGTACGGGGGAATGAACAAGCTGGTAGGCTAGCAGGGAATGCACCTCTTTGTGGAATCTTGCCTATGGACAAGGGGGAGGTGGTCGTGCGCTTGTGGGACCAGGTGGAGAAGACGGAGGAACAGATTGAGAACCCATGTGGAAAGAATGAGATTGCGAGGGATCGGCAGAGGTTCTGGAAGAATCTCAAAACTGAGAGGGAAGACCAGGAGAACATTTAATCAGATAGCGGTGGGAACGATTAGTAATATGACTCTTCGCTGGCTGTTGGACGAGGGGACTGAGCACATATGGGAATGTCCTGAGTGCAATGATGTTGGTTCTTGACTCAACTCAACTCAACTATGTTGTCTGCTCACATTATTTTATCATTATGTTGCCTGCTCACTTTATCTGACCATCATGTTGCCTACTCACAGTATCTTATCATTAGTTTTCCTGAGTTACTATTATGTTGCCTTTTCACTTTATCTTATCATTAGGTTGCCTGCTCACATCATCTTTTATCTTTTTCGTGCCTATACCATTTTTACCTTTAACCTTATTGCCTTTGAACAGTTTTACCTTTTACACTCTTTACTCTTTTAGATTCTGTGTACTTTTTAGATTTTTAAAAACTTCCTATCATTTTGCACCATTACTCTTTTATCATTCTTCTTACCTTTTTTCTTAAACGTTACCGTTTTTACCTTTCGGCATTTTACACTTGTAAATTTTAAACTTCTTATACTTTTAACTTTTTAAAAAACCTGTTACCTTTTTATCTGTTACGCCCTACAGAATAATCAGCCTCATCACGGCGTTCATCTCTGTGGAAAGGTGCCTATGTGTTACAGTCCCCCTCAAGGTGAAGACCATCATCACCCACTCCAGAACCAAAATCATCATCACCTCCATTTTCATTTTCGCTGCCATCATCTTCTCCCCAATGTTCTATGTCAATCAACTTCAATGGATCTTCAGCCCTTCAAAGAACAGATCTCAACTCAGCCTGGTGTTTACCGAAGATCGGGTTCTGATTGAGACAATAACATTTCCCATTTACAGTGTGATTATGTCTGGGTTATCACTGATTACAGTCGCTGTCTGCACGGCAATTCTCATTGCGAAACTGAAAGAGAAAACAAAATGGCGAAACGACTCTATCGCACAAGGAGCATCAAAAATGGAGACCATCACAAGTAGAGATAGAAAAGTGCTCCAAATGGTCACATTAATCTCATCAATTTTCGTCATTTGTTATACTCCTGCTACCATTAATTTTTTCTTGATGGCCAACGCGCCAGAATTTAGCCTGGCTGGCAAATACGGAAATTTGTATTTTGTCGTCTGGTGTGTAACCGTGCTTGTTGAGGCCATTAATTCTAGTGTCAATATTTTTATATATTTGAAAATGAGCTCCAAGTTTCGAAACGAATTTTTACGAATTTTTTGTTGGTGTGTAAAATAAGAGCAACCAGACAGACATAAGAAGCCGAAATTTTGTCAAGGTGGTTATCTCAGATAGATGTAACGCCCAGAACATTGCAGTTGAAGACATTGTGACAGTGAAAGAGATCAGGGCCGTGCTTCGACGAACAAAAACAGCGCACCAGAGCCAGATGGTATAAGGTATGATGACATCAATATGTGTACCGACAACGAGTTAGAGGAAATGCAGATATGTACGACAACAGCATACTGAGTGCTAGCATCGAAGAAGGATAGTTACAAAGCTATCTGATTCCCTTGCCGAAGCCTGGCAAAGACCACACAAAAATTCAGGGATATGGGGTAATAATCATGCAAATTACAATAGGCAAGCTGCTGGAGAAGTTAATTGCCAGGAAAATATCAAGTCAGCTAGAGAGGCAAGGTAATTGCCATAACCTTGGTAACGTCACGGAATAGTAAAGTCATAACCCAGGTTAAATGTTAGAGGCTATGATAGTGTTCACTAAGTGGACACCTGGATAGTGAAAAGTGGGTACTTTTCACACAACGTGAAAACGTTGGGACTCACTTCCCAAATCAACAGGAAGTGGAGTCCAGACAAGGGCAGTCTACGATTTGGGTTTGTTGAGTGCGGACCTTGTCAAGTTCTAGAGTTGCGGCCAAAATTGTGCCACTCTTTTATTGTCGTCCACTTTGCCACACTTCGCCACAGAGACTCCCAGACTCTTTTCGTGGCATTTTTAAGTTCTGCTATGTATTTCCGTGAATTCTCTGTGGAGCAAATGGTTCGTTATCGACATGTCAAGTGTAACGTCTCAGTAAAGTTAATCAAGCAATCATGTGCCATGCCGGAAAGTGTGGGCGGTCATAACTCGCCATTTAACTCGGTCACCAGTGTCGTGGATCAGCTCAGTGTTCCTGTCTCGTCCATGCCATGTGGCCAAGCCATCCAGGTATTTTCCTCTCGTCTTCCTCTTGGTCTGTTCCCTTCGATCTTGCCAGTAGTCACTAAGTTCTCTTATCCATTTCTTCTCATAACATGTCCACAAAATGTTGACTGTCCACGTCTAATTTCTCTAATCAATTTACGATATTCATTTTTCTAATGTAGTACTTGGTCATTGGTTTTTCTATCTGTCCATGGTATTCTTTGCATTTTCCTCAGAAACCACATTTCTGCAGCCATCAGATAATTTTTTCAGCTTGACTGCTCATTGTCCAAGTTTCACATCCATACAAAAGAACAGGCTCTATGTATCCCCTCAACACTCCTTTTCTTGTTTCAATTGACATCTTTTTTATTGGTCAGAATGTTTTTCATCTTGCTAAAGGCTACTTTCGCCATGGCGATTCTTGTTCTAATCTCTTCAAGGCATCTCCCATCAGATGTTATGACTGTTCCGAGATAATTGTACCGATTCACTTGTTGAAGAATATTCCCATTTACTTGTATATTACATTGTGGTACTTCGTTCTTCCTAGTGACGACCATAACCTGTGTCTTTTTACAATTTAATTCTAACCTCAGTTGCTCACTGTGTACAACAACCGCATCTACTAATTGTTGCAGATCCTGCGCATTGTCTGCAATCAATACTGTATCATCTGCATATCTAATGTTATTGATGTTTCGTCCTCCAATGCTGACTTCCATTTATATCTTCTACATTTCTGAAAATATTTTCACTGTACAGGGAAAAAAGATCTGGAGACATTACACATCCCTGCCTAACACCTCTCTTAATAGGCTGATATTGTCCCACTTCATTATCAATCCTTATGGCAGCTTGTTGTTTCCAATATATGTTTTTTATAAGTCTAATGTCTTTCCCATCAATTTGTAGATCTGCAAGCATATCCACCATGTTGACATGTCTAACTCTATCAAAAGCCTTTGTGTAGTCAATAAAGCAAAGATGTATATCCTTGTTTACTTCTATAGCACGTTCAATAACTGTTCGCAGCATATACACAGCATTTACTGTACCCTTTCCTTCTACAAACCCACATTGTTCTTCCCCTATTTCAGGTTGTAATTTCTTCCTCACTCTTTGCATGATAATTCGTAGCAAAATCTTTGTGATGTGACTCATTATACTAATTGTTCTATGTTGATCACATTCCAAGGCTCCTGATTTCTTTGGGATTGCAATAAATACAGAGTTACATAATTCAGAAGGTATATCTCCAGTATAATATAATGTGTTCAGCAGTCTGGTGACTTGATCTAGTCCATATTCTTCTAAAGCTTGAATAATTTCTGTTGTGATGTTATCTGCACCGGGGGCCTTGCCAGCTTTCATATGCTTAAGAACATTTCGAACCTCCATCTTCAAAATTGGCGGTCCTTAATTATTAAACCTAATATCATACTGTTCCTCTCTGTTATCCTCATAAAGGTTTTTCACATAACCTGTCCATACATGTATAATCTGATCTATTTCTATTATAATTTTGCCATCTTTAATTTTTAGACAGCCTGTTGATGTACTTGTTCTTTTATTACTAAGTTCCTGAATTCTTTTGTGCACTAATTTGGCATTTTGACTGTTGTGTTGTTTTTCAATTTCTAAGCACTTTTCCTCAAGCCATGCTTATTTTGCCTCCTTACATAATATTCTGACTTGTCTGTGAATTTCTTCATATTTGGCAGAATTATTTTTGTTGAGTCTTCTTGTTTCCATTAGGTGTAAAATTTCTTCAGTCATCCATTTCTTACGACCCACCTTCTTTAATTTTGGAATAGTTGTTTCTGCAGCCAAACTGATTGAATTCTTCAACATTTCCCATTGATCATCCACATCCTGGAATAGGATCTCTAGATCAGACAATATATCAAATCTGTTCTGTACTTCTATGTTGAATTTGTTTTGTATTTCCTTGTCATTACTCAATGTACACAAATCATATTTAGTGTTTCCTGTTATATACTTGACTTTTTTTCAATTTTATCATCAATGTTCCTGTAAGTAATCTGTGGTCGCTATAACAATCAGCACTGGAAACTGTTTTTGCTATAGTTAACGCATTTCTAAATCTTCTGCTAATCAGAATGTAGTCAATCTGGTTCCTAATCCTGTTATCAGGACTCCTACATGTCCATAATCTTCTAGGGTGTTGCTTAAACCAGGTGTTTCCTAAAATCATTTCCTGTTATTTTGCCCACTTTGCGAGTCTATATCCTCTTTCATTTCTCTCTCCTAAACCATAGTTTCCTACTGTGTATCTGTCTCCTTGGTTTCCTACTTTTGCATTGAAGCCCTCTAATATGATGTTTATTTCTGAATTTTTACATTTCTTTAAGGCAGACTCTATGTCATTATAAATTTCATCTACACTATCGTCACTGGATTCTCCTGTTGGGGCATATACTTGAGTAACATTTATGCCAAAAGGTCTGCCACTTTATTTAACTAGTAGAACTCTGTCAGACACGGCCCAATATGCTTGAACAGATGTTGATGTTTTCCGGTCCACAATAATTGCCACTCCGCTTTGTCGATCTTCACCTCCAGAATAAATAATCTTACAATCTTCATCTATCTTGATGCCTGCTCCTGTCCATCTCGTTTCGCACATCCCTAAAATATTAATTTTTTAAATTTCCATTTCTTGTTTTATGTTATCTAATATTTCGTCGTCGTTTAGCTTCCTAACATTCCATGTTGCTAATTTTAATGTCTCTGTCCTTGTCTTGCGATGATCAGTCTTTAGGTGAATCATAATGTGCTAGGCACGTTTAAAGAGGTAGTATGCCGTTGCTTTCCTCTATGGCAGTGACCATACTGGCCGTGTGACCGCAACCATTGTCTCCCAAAAGAGATCCTCTGCCTGCCGTCGCGAAACTTGAGACCATAACCAACAAATATCTGTCGGCTGCCCTCAAAGTTTCATCCACCACATGCCTTCCGTGGCCACTTTTGAATACTTCCAATAAACGAATACGAAATGGCACCACATAATAAGCAGGAAAACACTACACAATGTAAAACACTAAATAGCGTAAAACATTAAACAGCGTCTCTCGAAGAATAAACGGGTCACATCGTCGCCATTTTTATCGGAAGTCAAGAAAGTAGACTGTGGAAAATCCTCTCCGTGTTGTGTTGTGCAAGTTGTGTTCCAATAATTAATGACTTTTGCCGGTATCAGATGCAAAGGCTCAAAGGTCATCAGAAGTAGAAGTCGAGATGTCTGCCAGATACAGAACACGCATCTCCAGAGATGTCAGTGAAGCGCCACTGAAATGTTACAATAGTGGCGCAATTGTCGTCCAGTTATCTGAGCGCGCATGGCCTATGACATCTATGTGTTGCTCAACAAGACCGTGTGTAAACCAACAGGTGTTTCTTGCCATCAGTTATCAAAGTAAAGAATGCCACAGGAGTCGTGAGAAGAAGCAAGCAAACCCAATGAACTCCATGGCATATATTGGGACTTAAAAACGGAAGTTTCTGAATTTCGGGACCGAAAACCTAGACAGTAGCTCGTGAGAAAGCAGAGAACTAACTTTTGACATAGAATTAATTTTCAACAACAATGAATTTTTCAACACAAAATGAATTTTCACAACAACGAGCTTGTCAACATAAAACTAACTGTAAATAAACAACGAAGTTGACAATAGAAACTCACGAATTTTCAATCGAAATGTGATCTTGAAAAATAGAATATGAAACTGAAAGATTCTATTGCTGAACTCTCAAGCCGTGAAACATATAGTAAAAGAAAGTATCAGAAATTGAGTTCATGGCGTGAAACCGTGAAAGCTAGATCAACGCTGAACTGTCAACAAGAGACAGGCGCACGAATTAGTATGTAATCAATAGGTCAAAATGTCAACAAATCTGTACAGTTTGCTGATGAAATCAACGTAATAAGTGAAGACAACTGAAATCAATGATCCAGAATGAAGAGAATGTTATACGAATGTGAAAGTTCATTAGATTGACATCGAAAAGTTTAGAAATTGTTACTTGCATTTATGGCTTCAACACAAGTGATCGGAAAAATGCAGCAGGTCAACTTCAACGACACGAAGTTAACCACAACAACACAAGTCAACTACACCGTCACAAGAGGTCAACGCTGGATGGGTGCAAATGGGAAAGTGTCAACAAACACAGGTCGGCGCGGACACACTGTATCAACACACTGAATTCGAATGACTTGATGGATCAGATCAAAGTAACATTGTGATTTAATTTTCGAACATGTCGTTAAAAGAATTTGCGATATTTAAAACCATTATGACAATTTATAAGCTTAGTATTTCGCAATGGTGATGGACAATGAACAGGTTAAGCAGTAACCCTATACTTTAGAAATTAATTAGTAATGTGACTTAGTGGAAATGTGTATTGATTATTTATTTGCAAACACAGATGTTGAATGAAAGAATGTATGAGAGGAAATAGAGAAGAAGGGGAGAATGTCAGACGGGCCTGCGTGCCCTATTCTTAACCCTTTGAAAATAAAGATTTTCGTTCGTTCGTTCGGTCGTTCGTTCGTACTCCCGCATGCCCTGGCACGAAGATGAAACTATTCTTTGCCAGCCGAGACCGCTCCAGAGACAGCAATCATTCTCTTCGCATCCACTCCGTCTCTATCCTCTTGAGCATGCTCATTGAGTCGCTAAGGAAACACGCCCTAGTGAATGTCTGCGTCTCGAGTCATGTTATTGCTTTGCTTACTGCCATGCCTTCCATAGTCAGGCTACTTGTGGTCTCAGCAAAAGCACCAGAGTCCTCCTTCACAATTCTCCCTCCGGATGAGCCGTAAAGGCTCATAAGCTTCTCACATGTTGGATGACCGACCCATCTGTGTAAATGACAGCATCACCGTCTAGCAAATTCTCGAAAATCAACGCTTGTACTTCCGCCTCCACATCAGCAGGATTTTCTTGTCTGCATTTTCTATCTTGTTGGATGCAAACTGAAAAGGACGTGCAGAAATATGTTGGCATTTGTACCCACTCCTCGCCAGGTTCTAATTCCTCAAGTGAACACACCTGTTGAAGAATGTCTTCGGCTTGAGCCATCCACGGCCGTTCTCTTTTTAACGTGTTGCCCTTCACTTTATAATTTCACTATGCAGTGAATGTTGTGTGTTTGCGTTAACTCTGAGGTAGGCGCGTGCTCTGCAAATTTGTAGTCTTGTCTTCAATGGTTGGAAACTCAAGAAGGTAGCATATCGCCCTCCATGCGGTATCTCTTGTACATCCAAGAATAATGTGCATAGCTTCATTCTGTATCCTTTCCATCCTTTCTATCTGCTTGCGGCTGAGAGTCAGGATTGCCATCGCATACTCAAAATCAGACATGACCAGCCCCTCGAATAGAAGACATAGATGGCGCTGCTCACAGTTTGCTGCCGCCAATACCCCATCGCAGCCTAACCCCGCTTGGCCTTTGTTATTACCTGATCTATGTGCTCATTATAAGCAAGGCTTCGATCAAACCGTATCCCTAGGTAATTCATTGCCTGCGTTCTTTCCACCGTCTCTGAACACAGCATTACATTGGTGTTGGAGTGTTGACAATATGATTATTCAACGAGAACCAAGTCACTGTTGCCTTTGTTGGGTTGACCATTGCCCCAGCTTCATCACACCAAGTACTTATGCGATTGAGTTCGGTTTGTAGTTCCACAGCAAGCTGCTCTCTATCCTTACCCTGACGATACACTAAAACATCATCGGCATACGACAATGTCCTGCCAGGTCCAGTGATCTGCTCACTGGTGATTCTCACTGTGTAGGCGTTGAACAGTACCGGAGATAATGGAGATCCCTGTGGTAGGCCAGGATGTATTGTTGTTGGGTCCGAAGTCCAACTGCCACATCTAAAATCTACTTACCGTTGGAAGAGGGCTGCAGCGATCCAACTAAGAAGGAATTGACTTATTTTGAGTTCATGAAGCTGAAGCATTAGAAAATCCAATGGTACTCTGTTGTACGCGTCCTCAAGATCAATCGCTGTAGCAAAGGTTTCAATGCCTGAGTGGAAACCTTCATAGACATCATGGGCAAAAACTGCTGCATTGGTCCAGGTTTCTCTTTTTGGACGGTACCCACCCAGGGTAGGTTTGGAAAACACCTTGCCTCTCTAGCTGGCTTGATATTTTCCTGGCAATTACCTTCTCCAGCAGCTTGCCCATTGTATTCTGCATCGTTTGTGAAATTTTTTTTTTAATAAACATTGTGAAATGTAAATATGTTGTTTCTTCATATTATATGTTATTAATGTGTGTTCAATGTGCCACAACGCCATACAAAATGAGTTGGAGACTTTAGAATTTTCTCAGAAGGAGAGCAGATGAGAGATGGAGAGAGTATTTATTTGATTATATAACTACAGGTATGTAATATGTACATATTGATTAGTAATTAATTCATTAAGAAGATAAATGTATTTTATTTCATTAATTGAAAAAAGGTAAGATAAAATTATTGATAATAATTATTATTAGAAATATAGAATTATTATTAATATTGAATACATTTTGTGAATTATTAACAGTATTAGTGGTTAGTTATGTTTATAGCTAAATATCTTAATAAGTTTGGGTTCATAGGAACAGTAATTTCTTAATGTTAGAGAACAATTATTTTTATAAACATATTAGATAAATACTAGAAAATGAGTTATTAATTGTTGATAGGTTAGTTTACCGATAGGATTTTGGTCAACGGGAACTTCAAACATATCACACGTTGAGCAGAATGATACGCTCATGCTTAATAAAAGCGTCAGAGAAATAACAATGTCGATAATGACCTTAACAGCAATCACATAAGCTGTAGGCTGAATCAACGACGCCAGATGTGACTAAAAACATGGGTAAAGGAATAAATAATAAGGCAAATCATATACTACAATATATAAATGATTGTGAGAGCAATACACTGTCAGAAAACACACGTACCTTGACCTAGTGGGTGAGGGCATGTGGAGAGGCCAAGAAGCCGATGTGAAATGAGACTGTAGAACGTGTATGAAGGATATACTGGATAGATATCCATAGCACTCATAGCGATTCCGAAACAGCATGGGGACGCCTAGGGGACGTTTTGAAACTCATTGCAATGTTAGAACGTGTATGGAGGATATCAAAATAAAAGTCCCTGCATATATCCATTGCACTCATAGTGATTTCATAGCAGTCTCAAACTTGGTTGAGGGACTGCATGGGGACGCCCAGAGGACGTTTTGAAACTCATTACAAGGTTAGACCTCACCCCTCCCTGACTGAGGCTACACGTCATAGGGACTCAAAAGGACGTGCCCAATTTAAATAATTTTCTTTCGTTAGTTTTGTGTTGTATTTCTGATATAGTTAATAGGCTACACTTCATTCCAGAGTACGTAATGAGCACGGCAAGGCACGTAGAGCGCCCTGGTCATCCACTGCACCTGTATTCGTCTCCAATCGTCTCGACTTGTCTTGCCACTGGACTCAGATGGACTCAGGCGAGAGAGTGAGGTCGACGAATTGCGCAACTCTTCCTCACTTTAATCCAAGTCATCGCGCAAGTCATTCTTCATTCCAGAGTACATGTATAAATATGTTGAGTATACTATGCCTATGAAGACCGTGGTTATAAAAGGTAATACACAAAACAAAGTCTTTTCAGACTTATGGCGAGTTGGTTAACAATAAAGGTTGAATAATGACATTTAAATGGTCAAATGTTATAGGACCACCATTGACGCCACAAACCAACTAGATGCTATACATTGAATGATATAGCTGAGATGTGGAATTGAGGCGTTATTTCATAAAGTTCCATGATAATTAAATTAGAATTAGATTACAGTATTGAAATATTGTAAAAGATATAGTTTAAATTAATTGTGTTTAGAGAAGTTATAATTAGATGTCATTTGGAAAGAGAAAACAGAAAAAAACAAATCTAAAGATTTTTTTTTCGCTAAAGAAGGGGGGATTACCATGACCTTGGTGACGTCACGGAATAGTCAAGTCATAACCAGATTAAATGTTAGAGGTCATGACATTGTTCAGTAAAGTGGACATCTCGATCGTGAAAAGTGGGTACTTTTCACACAATGTGAAAACATTCAGACTCACTTCCCAAGTCAACAGAAAGTGGGGTCCGGACAAGTCAGTCTACGATGTGGATTCGTTGAATGCGTACCATGTCAAGTTCTAGAGACGCGCCCAAAATTGTGCCACTCTTTTATAGTAGCATGTTTAAGTACTGTTATTTATTTCTGAGAATTCTCTGTGGAGCAAATGGTTTGTTATCGACATGTCAAGTGTAGCGTCTCACTAAAGTAGACTTTGGAAAATCATCTCTGTCGTGTTGTGCAAGTTTGGTTCCAGTAGTTAATGACGTTAGCCGGTATCAGATGCAAAGGCTCAAAGGTCATCAGAAGTAGAAGTCGAGATGTCTGCCAGATACAGAACACGCATCTCCAGAGATGTCAGTGAAGCGCCACTGAAATGTTACAATAGTGGCGCAATTGTCGTCCAGTTATCTGAGAGCACATTGCCTATGAAATCTATGTGTTGCTCAACAAGACCGTGTGTAAACCAACAGGTGTTTCCTGCCATCAGTTATCAAAGTAAAGAATGCCACAGGAGTCGTGAGAAGAAGCGAGTAAACCCAATAGACTCCATGACAGTATTTTCCCACCTGCCCTTGGAGAATACCGTCCAAACATAGAAACCTGGACCAACGCAGCAGTTTTTGCCCACCCCATGATGTCTATGAAGGTTTCCACTCAGGTATTGAAATATGTGCTGCGGCGATTGATCTTGAGGATGTGTACAACAGAGTACAATTTGGTTTCTTAATGTTTCAGCTTCTTGAACTCAAGATAAGTCCATTCTTCCTTAGTTGGATCTCCGCAGCTCTCTTCCAACGGAAAGTAGATTTTAGATATGGCAGTTGGACCCCTGAACCAACAACAATATATCCGAACCTCCCACATGGATCACCATTATCTCCAGTGCTGAACACCTACACTGTGAGAATTACCTGCGAGCAGATCAGAGGACCGGGGAGGACATTGTTATATGACGACAAAGTGTTAGTGTATCGTCATGGTAAGGATAGAGTTTGAATTGCTGTGGATCTACAAACAGAACTAAATCGCATAAGCACTTGGTGTGTTGAATCTGGGGCAATGATCAACCCAACGAAGGCAGCAGTGACATGGTTCTCTTTAAATAACCATATTGTGAACACTCCAACACCAACTGTAAATCTGGGTTCAGAGACGGTGGAAAGAACGCAGGCAATGAACTGCATGGGGATACGTTTTGATCGAAGCCTTGCTTATCCTTAGCACATAGACCGGGTGATAACAAAGGCCAAGCGAGGTTTGGCTGCTGTGCGGGTGATGGCGCCGGCAAATTGTGAGCAGCGCCATCTATGTCTAATTTACGAGGGTGTGGTCCTTTCTGTTTTGGAGTATCCGATGGCGATCCTAACTATCAGCCGTAAGCAGATGGAAAGGATGGAAAGGATACAGAACGATTCGTATTATTCTTGGATGTACAAGAGATGCAGCATGCAGAGTGATGCGCTACCTTCTTAATTTCCCAACCATTGGGACAGAATACAAATTTGCAGAGCACGTGCCTACCTCAGAGTCAACACAAACACACAACATCCACTGCACAGTGAAATTAAGAAGGTAAAGGACAGCAGGTTAAAAAGAGGAAAATCGTGGATGGGTCAAGCCGAAGACATTCTTCAACACGGGTATGTGCCAATAGATTTCTTTACGTCCTTTTCAGTTTGCATCCAACTAGACAGTAAACGCAGACAAGAAAATCCGGCTGCTGTGGAGGCGGAAGTACAGGCTTTGATTTTCGAGAATTCTTTGGAGGTTGATGCTGTCATTTACACATATGGGTCGGTCCTTCGACGAGTGAGAAGTTCACTGGCTTTTACAGCTCAGGCCGGAAGGAGAATTGTGAAATAAGATGCTGCTGCCTTTGCTTTGACCACACGTAGCCTGATTATGGAAGTCATGGCAGTAAGTAAAGCACTAACATTGCTCGAGACACAGACATTCAATAGGGCATGTTTCCTTAGTGGCTCAATGAGCGTGCTCAAGAAGATGGAGATGAGGTAGTTCCGAAGAGAGTGGCTGCTGTCTCTGGAGCGGTCTCGGCTGGCAAAGATTAGTTTCATTTTCGTGCCAGGGCATGCGGGTGTAATAGGTAACAAGCGGACTGACAAACTTGCAGGTAACACTACCGTGGATGGTGGAGGAGCCATGGACCAGGCTGACATTCTGAAGGCTCTACGAGAAGTAAGACTTTTGCGAGAACCAAGTGATGACTGTGAATCTACAACCATGGTCCGTCTGCGAGAACAGCAAATTAAAAGAGGTGTGGCTAAACAAGAACACTACGCGAGAAGCCAAAGAAGATTATTCAACCAACATAGATCTAGTGTCGTCAGTTGCTACACGCTGTGGGATTTACAGAGGAGGGGATATGAGCACTTATGAACTGAATGGTTCGATGTACAGTAAGGATGATCTATCGACTAACTAAGTAACTGAAACATGACTTGCAGGCAAAGGATATAGACTGTGTCTATTAAGTTTGTATGGTGTTAATTTAATATAGACAATTATCATCCAATTATTCAAAGTCCATCCAATATATGGTGTTCATTTACCAACAGTTCAGATGACACCAAATTTAACAGCTACGTTCTTGAAAAAGTCAACAGCTTCACATACCTAGGAAGCAAAATGACATCTACAGGGGACTCAACCCCAGAAATATCATCTAGAATCGCACTGGCATCTAGTGCCTTCAATAAACTGTCAAACATCTGGAAGTCAAAGACACTCAGCAAACACACAAAACTTAAAATCTTCAACTCTTGTGTGATTCCAGTGTTAACATATGGATGTGAAAGTTGGAAATCAACGGTAGCTTTAGATAAAAAATTAGACAATTTTGAGAACAAATGTCTTAGAAGACTACTAAACATCCACTGGACAGACTTCAGAACTAATTCACAAATAAGACAAGAGACTAAGCAAGATACAGTATCCAATTTCATAAGAAGACGCCGTTGGAACTACATTGGCCATGTTCTCAGAATGGACAGGTCAAGACTCCCCTACCAAGCCCTCATATGGTCACCAGTAGGGAAAAGAAAACGGGGAAGACCAAGAGAGACCCTGTGTAGAACCATCATTAGAGAAGGCTCATTCAATGGCCAAGTAAATATCCAAGATCTTCAACAGGTGGCAGCGAACAGCCAAGCATGGAGAGACAGGACTTCTGCCCTATGCGCCGCCTTAGGCTCAAGAGGAAAGACTAACTAACTAACTAACTAATTTAACAGTTACAATGTTTATCCAAAGTATGCGATGTTCATTTTATTTATACAGTGTTCATCAAGAGGACGTATCAAGAAGAGATAAGATCAGAAATGAAGAAATCAGGACTAAAGTGGGGGTTATAGCAGCACTAGATTTTATAAGAAAGCAGCAAGTCAAATGGTTTGGCCATGCAAGTAGGTCACCAGTCAACAACATACCACAACAAGCAATGATGTACAGATCAGATGGAAACAGATGAAGAGGCCGACCACGTAAACGTTGGACGGATTGAATAGCAGTGTCCATAGGAGTAGTGAATCTTGTTGCGTACTAGGTGTTTTTGTGGGCTGAGGGCTGGGGAAAAGGGTGTGGCTGTGGCTGTGGCTGTGGCTGTGGCTGTGAAAAAACGGAAAAAAGTTGGAAAACATCTCGGCCGTTGCGGTAATTTGGGAAAATGTTGGGAAAATATCTCTGAAAGTTGGGGAAAATCTCTGAGAATCGGGTGGTGGTGAAAAAATGTGTCTGATAAAAGTTGTTGAAGTGATCGGTTGTTGTGAAGTGTGGGAAATTTGTGAGCGCAGTTGATAACAGAAAAGGGGGGGGGGGGGGTGGAAAAGTCATTAAGGTAAAAATGTGAGAGGAGTGGTTTGAAGTGCAGTGTACTAGGAATATAGTAGTGGAAGAGAGTGATAGTAGTAATAATTTGTATAGTGAAATTCGTTGATAAGGGGTGGGTAATAGTGGTCTGTAGAGGGTCGTATTCATCATACAAATGAAGACCTTGAAAAGTAAAGTAGTCGGTATTATTGTGTTATAATGGGTATGGTGTATTGTTATGTTTTGATGTGTGGTGGGTAGCAGGTATTAGTGGTCAAGTGCAGTGTTTTTGTAGGTTGGTGGTTGCGGTTTGAGAGTCTGGGATTCGAAAAGGTGTTAAGACAACAACCATTGGTGGTGGGTAAAGTAAGCGATGACATGGTCAAGTAGTGGTCAAGGGGTCGAGTAACCACTTAAATTGTAGGGAAAAGTAGGTATAGTGACATTGTGATGAGCAAGAGGTGATCAATAGGTGGTCAAGTAGTGATCACGTAGTGGTCAAGTAGTGGTCAAGTAGTCGAGTGACCACTTAAATTGTAGAGGAAAGCAGGTGTAGTGACATGGTGATGATCAAAGGGTTTTCAAGTAGTGGTCAAGAGGTGGCCAAGTAGTGATCAAGTGCAGTGTATTTTAGGTTGGTGGTTGCGGTTTGAGAGTATGGAATTCGAACTGGTGTTAGAACAACAACTATTAATGGTGGGTAAAGTGATCAAGACGTGGTCACGAGGTGGTCACGTAGTGGTCAAGTGATCAAGTGACCACTTAAATTGTCAAGGAAAGTAGGTGTAGTGACATACCGATGATCAAAGGGTGGTCAAGAAGTGGTCAAGAGGTTGACACGTAGTGGTCAAGTGACCACTTAAATTGTCGAGGAAAGTACATGTAGTGACACGGTGACGAGCAAGAGGTGGTAAAGAGGTTGTTAAGTAGTGGTCATGTAGTGGTCAAGTGGTCGAGTGACCAATTGTAGGGGAAAATAGGTATAGTGACATGGTGATGAGCAAGGGTTGGTCAAGTGGTGGTCAAGTAGTGGTCAAGGGATAGAGTGACCACTTAAATTGTAGAGGAATGTACGTGTAATGAAACGGTAATTATCATAGTGATAGCTGACGTGGTCGAGTAGTGGTCAATTAGTGGTGAAGTAGTGGTCAAGTTTTCGAGTGATCACTTAAATTGTCAAGGAAGGTACGTGTAGTGAAACGGTGGTGGATAAAGTGTGTAGGACGCAATAGTATATTTATTATTAGTAGAAATATTAGTTTTGCGACGGCAATAGCAATAGTAAGTAGTAGTGATAATACTAGCAGGAGAAGCGACAGCAATAGCAGCTATTGCATTGATAGAGATACAAGTCTCTTTATCGGAATGTGTAAAAGTCACACACACATACAGACACTCACGCAGACACACAATGGAACAAAGACACATACACACATGTAAATACATACATCACAAGCGCAGACACACACACAAGTACAGACACATAAACACTTGATACACATACAGACATGAACAGTGACAATACACACATACACACACAACCACACACACGTACAGACATGAACATGGACATCACAAGAGCAGACAAGAAAGAAACAAACACTTGACAAGAACAAATACACAAAGGTACAGAGACTGCCCACAGTACAGCCTTCCCCGTGTTGTATTAATAGACGCGGATGTCCGAGAAAACTTCATATCATTACCACTACTACTACCATTGGTTGGCGGGACCCTACGGCATCGACGCTATATGCAAAAGTCTTTAAGTAGGCGGACGATGGAGTGAATAAGTGATTCAGTGGTCGCACGGAGGAGGGCGGGCGGTTGTGTGAGACAAAAAGCATGGCGTTGTCTACAAAACGCCCCGTCAGCCCTGTAGTGTCGTGTGCACAAGGCAGATAGTGTATAAAATAGACGGCGTCTCTTGTTAGCAGCTACTCTGTGCCAGCCATTCGTGTTACAGCAAATATTTCACCATTGTTTACGTGCTGACTTCGATAACCGACAGCTTTCGCCGCAGAGTTGTTTGGGAAACAGGCTGGTGAGACAAACAGTACTAATATAACGCTTGGCGTTGTTTGTGTATTGACATGATTCAATCTTTGATGTCGGCATCTTATTTCTGATAAACAGTGAAACATATATTGTTTTGTTTTGAGACCAGTGCTTATTGAGATTCAGTCCTCGCATAGCTTGTGTATAGAGATTCAGTCCTCGCGTTGCTTATAGAGATTCAGTCCTCGCGTTGCTTATAGAGATTCAGTCCTCGCGTTGCTTATAGAGATTCAGTCCTCGCATTGTTTGTGTATACACCAGAACTTTTTGCGGTTTCATAAGCGAAAGTGTGAAACTTTCGTCAATGCTTTGTAAAACTTGACAGTACAGAACAACACAGTTGTGTGAATTATTCATATACAAGCAATATTAGCAGCACGTTTTGGTCTATCAATGTGGCCAGTACTAGCATATCTGCTTTCATGTGTTCAGTGGATGACAAATCCCTTTGTGATAAGTATAAGTTCACTCGCCACATTCGGACCATTCACACCCACGAGGATCAAATACACTTATGTCATATCTGTGGACAACTTTTCAACAGAAAACACAATCTACAACACACATACGAACACAGCATCAGGCACGTATGGACACATCTACACCAGAATTAATTCCCACAACTGCATCAGCAACATCAGAGATATCATCACCACACCAGAGGAAAGAGCCACATGTATCTTTTCGGCATCCTCATAGTGTAATATCCACTCAAGTAGCAGACTACAACCAGTATGCCACTTGCGACAAATCCTTCACATTGTCTCAACACTCCACCCGCAACAGTGGAACTATTCACAGCCATAATGATGAAATATATGCCTGTCAGTTATGTGACAATCTGTATAATAGGAAGGATAACCTACATCGTCACTTACTAACACACCACCAGACACCCATAGAAGCATCACGAAAAATGACGACACCCTTAGACACCCATACCTCTAAAGCACAGAAACACACTACTGCTCACATAGTAACAGAGGAGGAAGTGGATATCCAAGAAAAAGTTAGAGCCAATTTTACAGCCCTTAAGGCGGACTGCAAGGAGCTGTCGAGCATGCTAACCAATCAGGTGGTGGTATTAGAAGAAAGTGACGACCACTGCCACCGGCTGATTTTAGTAAACGCATAACACTATAAACTGGCCCTAATAGGGCTCATAAAAAGAGGTATTCGGATATCCTTGGATCATGATTCTGAGTCACTCCAAGTCGCATGCGTTTCTTCATTCTGGAGGCTAAACAAACAAGGTATAGGGCGAATAGCTGTGTGATGACCTCGACAACATCATCGCTGTTTGATAGTCAACCAATCTATAGTCAGATGTGTGATCAGAGCCCACCAGCCCGGAAACAGGCAGCCCAGGACTACTCAGACAACTGTATACCACTGGGGAACCCAAGAAAGAAGAGACGTTGTAACTATCCATATATGAAATTTACAAAAGAAAATATGTGACGTTGTTCTTGACGTTATTTGTTGTCTTGACTCGTCTGCGGATCCTTGTGTCGGTTTAGTAATGTCTCTCAGTTTCAAGATGTGTACTTGTGTATTTGACCTCTCTCTCTCTCTCTCTCTCTCTCTCTCTCTCTCTCTCTCTCTCTCTCTCTCTCTCTCTCTCTCTCTCTCTCTCTCTCTCTCTCTCTCTCTCTCTCTGTTTCTATATCCGTTAGTCCACCAAGTGTATTTACACTTTAATTATTTTTGTTCTTGGCTGTACTTAGAGATTGTTTCATCTTTTCCCAGAAACCCATTTCCAATGTTTTACAACTTGTCTGCTCGTGGCCACGTTTCACACCCAGACAAAAGTACAGTTTCTATGTATTACTTAACAGTCAGATAAGAAAATATGTCCGAGACAACTTCTGTCCGCCTGCTCATATCCATCCATCATCCATCATGTGCCATGCCGGTAAGCGTGGGCGGTCATGTTCTGCCATCTCATTCGATCACCAGAGTCATGGATCAGCTCCGTGTTTCTGTCTCGACCATGCCACAAGGCCAAGCCATCCAGGTACTTGCTTCTAGGTCTTCCCCTTGGTCTGTTCCCCTCGGTCTTACCAGTTGTCACCAAATTCTCCAATCCATTTCTTCTCATAACATGCCCAAAGAATTTTGACTGTCTACGTCTAATTTCTCTAATCAATTTACGATCTTCATTTGTTTCTTGAAGGACTTGTTCATTGGTCTTTCTGGCTGTCCATGGTATTCTTTGCATTTTCCTCAGAAACCACATCTCTACAGCCATCAGATGTTTTTCAGCCTGACTGCTCATTGTCCACGCTTCACATCCATATAAAAGTACAGGTTCTATGTAGCATCTCAACACTCTTTTTCTCGTTTCAATTGACATCATTTTTATTGGTCAATATGTTTTTCATCTTGCTAAAGGCTACTTTTGCCATGGCGATTCTTGTTATAATCTCTTCAAGGCATCTCCCATCAGATGTTATTACTGTTCCGAGTAATTGTACCTACTCACTTGTTGAAGAATATTCCCATTTACTTGTATATTACATTGTGGTATTTACTTCATTCCTAGTGACGACCATAATCTGTGTCTTTTTACAATTTAATTCTAACCATAGTTGTTCACTGTTGTAACAATCGGCATTACTAAATTTTGCAGGATAAAAATGCTCATATACCAGACCTGAATGGGCAAAAATGTGCGACATACCGACTTTGTCATAACAATTTTTCTTGATACATCACTAAAACTACCATCTCTTGTTGGTTTTTAATATCAACGACATCATAAACTTTCAGTATAACTTTTTGTCACCGGTAGAAGTTATGTTGACACAGACGATCTATCACCGACAAGATACGTACCAGAAAAGAAGGGGGAAAACGTCAAAGACACTCATACCTAAAGACAATTAAAACACACAAAAGAAACGAACAACTCCTTAGACCTAATCTCACTACCATATCAGATGGACCTCCCACCCAACAACAACAACTACTAGTAGAGCAAACAACATTAAACACCTCTTAACAATACATCTGCACACTACCAGATTTTCTAAATCAGACATGCATACACGCCATACCAGGACATGAAATACAGCAAACAACCCAATTATTTGGCTGCCTACGAAATTAGGAAAAACATACACGTTTATTTCCTGTTACAACTGTTTTAATATGGCCGAGAGAAACATGTACAAGGTAATTAGACTATTTCTGCCTTCTTCACGGCTGTTCTTTTTCTATGCTCCAGGACTATTTTCTGTGTTTGTCCCGCAGGGCTGGGGTCAGTATGTGTTCCAACTGTAGTATACGCTTTTCACAATTCTCTCGTTCTCTGATTACATGATGCCAGCTACCATTGCGTTCTTCGGTGCCAACAATATGAATTGTCAAAAAGTGAGGCTCTGGTACAAAATTAACATGTGGAGGAGAAAATCACATGGAAATTGAATCTGAAATTTATAAGACTTCAACATCTAGTGGACGAACGAACAGACTTTATTTTCAAAGGGTAACAAATTGGGCACGCAGGCCCGTCTTACATTCGGCCCTTCCAGTCACTCATCTTTCTTTTATCAACAGTGCAGAGGAAAAACATTGTCAAATGAATTTTGTAAACATAAATAATGCATATTACTATGTTATGAGGCACATCCACCACTCACTCACACATCCCCCATTCACTCCAACTCCCCCACCCAACCACACACACAACCCAGACACACATACATGCCCCTACACATCCACCACATCCCTACACCTATACATCTTCCCACCCCACCACACACACACCAACCCACACACATCCCATCCACCTCACCCGAATAGCACACAAACATTCCCCAACCCACACATCCCCACCCACTCACATCCACACACGTACACATATCTCCCCACCCTGAAGAACTTGAACCCTTGAAGAACTCAAGGTGATGCCCGTACAGTGAATGTTACAAAACAGATAATAGCTATTTATTGTGAAAGTTAAAGAATGTCGACACTCTGTTATTAATGATACATATTTAGGTAATGTATTCTGTATTGTTGTGTTTATGGTGATATCATTGATGTATTTAATTCTGTGTACACAATACCATCATAAGTTATTGTTAACAGTGGGGGTTGCAGTAGAGTTTCAGAGCTTGAGAAAAAGAAAGTTATAATATATCGTGACAATGATTACGATATAAATGAAATGAGTTGAATTGTGGTAAAGCTATAGCAATGCTATGAAAACATGAAGTACAGTGCATCTTTACAAAGTACAATTATGAAAAACAAAAGGATGTCGTGGCAGCAAGCCTTCATAAAAATCATATAAATCAAAGAGATGACACCACAGTGACTATATTAAACTACGATAAGCAGAATGAGAAGGGGAAAATGTGTGCGTATGATCTTAGAAGTTGAACCAGCCGTGAAATGATGACATAGATCAGTTTATATTATATAGTCAGGATGTGGAGTTGTGCAGGGGGAGGCGGTGGGAACGATCCAGTGAACATGTCAGGTTATTGGGAGAAGAATTGTTTGTATTATGAAAAAGCCAGGTGGAGAAAGGGCAGGGAAAGTAGTGATAGAGATGGACCAAGAATGAATCTAAAGAGGTGTATCTCTTTCAATGTCTCCACGACACATGAGTCTGTGCCAGTGCCGGTTGATACAGTCAATTTTTTGAGCTGCAACTTCGCCGGATTGTAGTATAAACATTGAGAGATGTACATAGAAAACATATATGAATAGCAGCTAGGTCTTCCGTATTGGACATGTTAAAAAAATAGACACGTGAACTATGATCATGAAAATTACTATTTATACAAACCTAAATCGTTGGGTGTTGTATTTCATCTGAGACAGAACTTTGGAAACCAACAGTAGAATAGTTTTCATTCCACAAGACATTAAGTTTCTTGAGAGACCTAGATTCTGGGCCATGACTACTACGCAGAAGGTCAATATATTCATCTGAAAACAAATCATCCAGCCAATCAAATGTTGTTTCTGGCAGATATACCCCTGCCTGGCTGCAACAAGTAGGTTTCTTGCAGAATAACATGTCTAATGATAAAGCTGGGGTGAAGAAGCCAGAATCAGTAGAAGTCGTGCTAGTGTTGTTAACACTGTCATCATCATCTTCAAAGCAATTCTCATCTTCTGAACACTATGTCAGTCTACCAATTAAACGTGTCATTGTGCATGATGAGATGAAGGTTTCATGGACAGATTCAAAGTTAGAATTACAAGGTGATACTGTGGAAGAATATAATTTATTTCTCTGATCGCATACCCATACCACAGATACGCCAGTGTGAGTGGAACCGGGAATTTCTTTCGTTGGCCAGGGCTGTAATCCATGATTTCGTTTTTCTCTTGGACGTTTCTTTGGCTTTTGGAAAGAAGGACGTCCTTTCTTGACAATTTTTCGAGGTGCTGACAAAAGTGATCTTTTTACTTTATATAT
>JACEFZ010007345.1:0-45000 GCA_014155875.1 Cepaea nemoralis | reverse complement strand
CAGTCTGCCGCTGGAAGCCTCAGTTAGACTCATCTCAAAGGATGTAGGCCTGCGCATAATATGGTAGCAATATAGAACATATAGCGGCCATATTGTTTAATTGTTATGGCGTTACGCTGCCATCAGTGGCGTTCTGGATAGTTTGGCCGCATTATAGAACAGCAAGCGGTCACGTCATTAAACTGTTAGGCTGTTACTCTTACATGCGTTGCAATTGGGCTAGTTTGGTAGCAATATAAAACAGATAGCGGTCACGTGATTTAACCGTTAGGCCGTTAGGGCCTGTTGTATGTGCCAATTGTATGTAACTAATACACCAACGTGTTCATGCCATTGTTTTCTGTACTTATTTTTTAATGTAATACTGGTGTGTGGTATTTTATTCATATAGTTGTATTTACTTTTTTATGTAATTTAACTTGTAGTAATGTACTTGAATTCTTACTGCTGCATATTCCGTCCTATATTTGTATATTGTGTCTATACGTCTTGCTTCCTTTTGTGTACATTGTAGTAATATATGTCTATCTTGTGAATTGTTGGCTTACTTCTAACACTAATACATAAGAGTGGAGACATGGAGTTTGAAATGGGGAAACAGTCGCCAAGAAACCACAAGAAAGAGACAAGAATCATTGACCAATGAAAAACCAGCAATATATGCTGGGCTGTAGGTTTAATAGGATAGAACAATAATAGCTATGATAACGGTTGTCGTTGGTAAGCTGGAAAACATACTGAGTAACCGTCAATTGCAATGAGAAAAAAGAGTGTTTAAGAACCTGCACTTTTGTATGAATTTGAAGCGAGAACAGTGATCAGAAGCTGAAAAACCTCTAATAATAGTGGAGATATGGTTTCTGAGGGGCAGAATGTAAAAACTTTCATTAGACAGACACATGAAACTCCGCCCAAATAATACACGGTAACAGAACAAATATACAGCATAACAGACCCATAGACGCTATTCCAGCTATGTAAGGCAACACACGGTGTGCTACAGTATACATAATAGATGCCCTCTAATAATATTACACATAGCTATAGGCAGTGGTAAATGTACGTTCACAAATAGTAATCTCCAGGCAGATGCCTGGTATCGCTGGTTAAGTCTATATAATTCCCTACCGGCATTTATATGGAGTATTATTAATATTCCAATCCATTTTAAACCGGCGGAGATAATCCCCTCGATTATGGGATTAGTCCCCTGAGCTCAGTTATGTGGAGTAATATTAATATCACGACTCATTCATAATGGTGAAGATACGCCTCTGGGATTAAGGGATTAGTCATATATATATATATATATATATATATATATATATATATATATATATATATATATATATATATATATATATATATATATATATATATACACGGTCGTGTGTTATCGATATTTGTAACAGGTGTTGTATGTGCAACTTGCGGGTTAATGTTAAGTTTTGGTACGTTAAGCTCACAAGCGCAGCCCGATGCCCTTGTTTTTCATTGGCGGTGGGACTAGTGCGCACTTCTCGATGGTCGGAGTAGTGGTTACTACGAGGTGGACAGGCCAGTCACGACCAAACCTCACTGCTACTCCCCGTAGACCAGAAATTCCTACCAAAACAGCATCCTTTATTCTGAAACCGTATGATGATAGTGTTTGGAAGCACTTACTTAGATACTTTACCATTCATCCACCCATTAAACAATAAATTTTACAAAGTGTACACACTACAACCAATGATACCGACCTTCCTTTTTTAAGGTTTTCGTTTGTAACCCGTATGATGATAGTGTTCGGAAGCAGTTATCTAGCTCTTCCTCCACTTATTCACCCCTTAACAACGAATATCACTAAGTCATACCCACTACATCCAATAATAACCGTAATCTTTAAATTAACACTTTTGATAAATAAATAAATAAAATTCTCAAAAAGGGGGGTAATATTGCACAAACAGGCGATTATTTATTCATGAGTTATGTCCCCCGAATGTCCTTCTTTGCGTTTATTAAAAAAAAAAAACGACCGCACTTCCCGGCACCGCCCGCACCTCCTTCTTTGTCCTTAGTAAATTGTGGTGGCCATCACAATTTAATCTGGTTATCCTTTCTATATTACTACTCAGAGAACACAATACATGCCACATATGCACGTAAAGAGACCACAGCTCGCCAAGGTGTGTGCGTAGTTTATATAATTTTACGAGGCTGTCTATCTATCTATCTATCTATCTATCTATCTATCTATCTATCTATCTATCTATCTATCTATCTATCTATCTATCTATCTATCTATCTATCTATCTATCTGTCTGTCTGTCTGTCTGTCTGTCTGTCTGTCTGTCTGTCTGTCTTATTAAAAAACAAAACGACCGCACTTCCAGGCACCGCCCGTACCTCCTTCTTTGTCCTTAGCAAATTGTGGTGGCCACCACAATTTAATCTGGTTATCTTTCCTATATTACTACTCAGAGAACACAACACATGCCACATATGCACGTAAAGAGACCACAGCTCGCCAAGGTGTGTGCGTAGTTTATATAATTTTACGAGGCTGTCTAACATGACCTCTATTAGTGCACGGCTCTTACAGCTATCTGGAAGCTCAATTACTCGTTGCGTGACTCTTCCAGCGAGATCACTTGCAGCCGTATTCTTATATAGAGTCGATCCTGGAACCCTACCCATTTGGCAAAGCAGTGCCTTTGAATTGATTGATTGATTGATTGATTTAGGAACCGACATCACAGCATTCGGGACATTCCCATAAGCGCCCCGTCCCCATCCTCAGCAGCCAGCGAAGAGTTCCAACACTAATAGTTCCAGTAGCAATCTGATTATATGTCCGTCTCGCCTTTCCTCTGAGCGTCGAGTATCGGCCAGATCCCCTCGTCACATCTCTCTGCCGCATTCTTACCAGACTATGGTGATCCATTTGCTCCTCCGAGGTGTACACGTGCTCCCACAAGGCCGCAACCACGTCTGTCTTATCATGCATCAATACTCCACCAAGTTTTGACGAGCCAGCCAATCTGTCCGCCTGTTCATTCCCCAGCACACCGGCATGCCCCGGAGAAAAGATCCAGGTGATGCTTGCTACCCGTGACCTCCGAAGCGAAGCAAGCCACTCTGTACGAAGCCTGCCTGTCCTCACCCTCCTCAGCATGCTTTCTGAGTCAGTTACAATCACAATGTGTGTATGTATCGTGTTCTCTATCCAGCGGAAAGCTGCATTGACCGCCTCCGCCTCCATTCTTAAGCTAGATGTTGTGTCATCATACACCAGGCTCTCTTGCACCAAACGTCGACCATTAGCTTTTGCTAAGAATCCCCAGGCACTTCTCCTACCTCTCAACACCGAACCATCCGTGTAGATAATCACATCACCCTTTGAAATGATGCCTGAAGCTCACCCTCATGTATCGGCATGCTAGCGCACAACCAACTATAACAACAACACTCGCAGTAGTATACTGGTAAACAACGTCAGCATTTAGCAAGTACTGTCATCTTGTTCTTGAAAGTACACGGACCTGACAAGCTATCACAATAATTCAATGCACCGAATTCCAGTTATTTTACAAATCCATACAGTAACTTTAGTTTGTGACTCCAAATGAATGCACCAACAGCAATTTAAAGGAAATATTACAATTATATGCAACTGTTGTAATGCACAAAAGAATTCAGGAGCTTACTAATCAAAGAACACATACATCAGCAGGCTGCCTAAAGACAAAAGATGGAAAAATCATAATAGAAAAAGATAAGATTTTACATGTATGGTCAGATTATGTGAAAAACCTTTATGATGATAACAGAGAAGAACAATATGATATTCAAAATAATAATGAAGGACTATCAATTTTGAAGATGGAGGTTCAGAATGCTCTTAACGATATGAAATCTGGCAAGACCCCCGTTTCAGACATCATCATAAAAGAAATGATTACTGCTTTTAATATGATACTGGAGATATACCTCATGAAATATGTAATTATGCATATATTGTAATACCAAAGAAATCAGGAGCCTTGGAATGACATCAACATCGAACAATTAGTATAATGAGTCACATCACGAAGATTTTGTTAAGAATTATCATTCAAAGGGCACTTCTCGATAGACATGTTGACCTTTTCAGAACCCAACCCCCACTGGTCCAAGCCTGACACCCAGCTCACGCCTGTGGCTCCTAGTAGCTGTCAGCATGCGACAGCGGGCCCCCCCCCCCCCCGGGCAACAGCTGTGAGAGGCTAGCTAAATCAGGCGCGGGTAGCCGATTTGGTGTCAAACCAAGCGGTGTTCTAGGGTATGCCTACCCAGCATGTGAAGACAGGATCCGGCAGACTGCGCAGAAGAAATCATTCCTGATTCAACGTGCAAGACGGCGTTTACCTGCAAAGCGTTGTGGCACGTAATGAGCATGGCAAGGCACGTAGAGCGCCCTGGTCATCCACTGCACCTGTATTCGTCTTCAGTCGTCTTGACTTGTCCTGCCACTGGATTCAGATGGACTCAGGCGAGAGAGTGAGGTCGACGAATTGCGCAACTCTTCCTCGCTTTAATCCAATTCATCGCGCAAGTCATTCTTCATCCGCCATCCAGCAACTCTCCAGCGGCAAGGCACCCGGACTCTATCCCTGCAGAGATATACAAGGCAGGTGGGCAGGTCCTAACAGAGCAGCTTCACCAAGTCTTTACAAGCATATGGGTGAACTAGTCCATGCAACAAGACTTCAAGGACGCCTCAATAGTCCACCTTTACAAACGAAAAGGAAACCGCCAATCCTGTGACAACCACCGAGGCATCTCCTTTGCTTTCTTCTTCGTTCATCCGGAGTTTTTTTCGGACGTGATTGCGTTGTGCCTGTTTACAGCAGAGCTGCGTTCTTGCGCCGTTAGGCCGACACATCCGACTTCTGCGGGCATTTGTTGACCGGGTTAACCTTCCCGGGGCTTTGCTTTCTATTGCAGGGAAGATACTCGCCATAATTATTCTCAATCTCCTCACGGCCCATCTCGATCAAGGTATTCTTCCCGAGAGCCAGTGTGGCTTCAGAAAAGAACGTGGAACTGTTGACATGATGTTCGCTGCAAAGCAGCTGCAAGAGAAATGTCAGGAACAGAACTGCGAAATGTTCTCCACTTTCATTGACCTTACCAAGGCTTTTGATACAGTCAGCAGAGAAGGACCGTGGAAGATTATGGCAAAATATGGCTGTCCACGAAAGTTTGTCCAAATAGTGCGGCTATTTCATGATGGCATGCAGGCAAGAGTACAGAAAAATGGTGAACTGTCTGAGCCCTTTCCTGTCAGCAATGGTGTGAAACAAGGATGTGATCCTGGCACCAACACTGTTCAGCCTCATGTTTTCAGCTATGTTGACGAATGCCTTCGAGAACAACGACATTGGAATAGACATCAACTACCGCATGGTTGGAAAGCTATTCAATCTCAGAAGGCTGAATCCTAAAACCAAAATTGACAGCGACACCGTCAGAGAGCTCCTGTTTGCTGATGATTGCGCTCTATACGCCAAATCAGAGGCGGACATGCAACATAATGTTTCAGCTTTCTCACATGCCTGTGGCAACTTTGGGCTCAATATCAATTTGGAGAAGACTGTAGTTATGTACCAGCCAGCCCCAGGGAATAATCACACTGTGCCGAATATCAAAGTGAATGGTCATAGACTAAGTGTTGTGGACAAATTCACCTATCTTGGCAGCACTGTGTCACAAGCTGCCACAATTGATGATGAAGTGAATGCAAGAATCTCCAAGGCCAGCGCGGCCTTTGGCAGACTGTACAAGAATGTATGGGACAGAACTGGAATAAGCCTGCAAACAAAGCTGAAAGTCTACAAAGCAGTTGTATTATCCACACTGCTATATGCTTGTGAAACCTGGACTGTTTATCAGCGACACGCTAGGAAATTAAACCACTTCCACACAGTCTGCCTTAGGAAGTTACTGAAGATTAAATGGCAAGACAAGACCCCAGACACTGAAGTCCTTGAAAGAGCGTCCATACCCAGTATCCACACTCTACTTATGAAGAATCAGATTCGCTGGGCTGGTCACTTGACTCGCATGCCAGATCACAGGCTCCCTAAACGAATTTTTTTACGGCGAATTGCGTTGTGGTAAACGCTCCCAAGGCGGCCAGAGGAAACGCTTTAAAGACACTCTGAAAATCTCACTGAATGCTTTTGGAATTCATCATGACACATGGGAGACTGCAGCCAGAGACCGAAATTCGTGGCGTGCATCATTACGCAAGGGTGCAGTCACTTGTGAGGCAACCAGGACTGCAAGAGCTGTGAAGAAAAGACAGAACAGAAAAACCACTGCAGAAAATCCTCCTCCAGAAACGTCAAGCATTCTTTGTCCACATTGTCAAAGAACATTTCGAGCCAAAATAGGCCTTATCAGCCATCTTAGAACTCACGGCTCCATACTTTCAACCCCACTGGATGAAATGAATGGTCATCATCATTCTTGATGGACAAACAACAACAGTAGTGGTCACTACGAGGTGGACAGGCCGGACACGATCGACCCCTCACTGCTACTCCTCCTCAACCCCTTAGACCAGACTTTCCCACCAAATCAGCGATCTTAATTCTTAAACCGTATGATGATAGTGTTTGGAAGAGGAAGAAATTACAACCTGAAATAGGAGAAAAACAATGTGGGTTTGTAGAAGGGAAGGGTACAGTATATGCTGTGTGCATACTGAGAAGAGTAATTGAATGTTCTATAGAAGTAAACAAAGATCTACACCTTTGCTTTATTGACTATACAAAGGCTTTCGATAAAGTGAGACATGTCGACATGACAAGGATGCTTGAAGATCTATAAATTGACGGAAAATTCCTTAGCCTTGTAAAAACATATATTGGAAACAACAAGCTGCCATAAGAATTGATAATGAAGTAGGTCAATATCAGCCAATTAAGAGAGGTGTGAGACAGTGATGTGTAATGTCTCCAGATCTTTTTCCCTGTACAGTGAAAATATTTTCAAAAATATAGAAGATGTAGAAGGAATCAACATTGGTGGACGATACATCAATAACATTTGATACAGTTTTGATTGTAGACATTGAAGCGGAACTGCAAAGTTTAGTAGATGCGGTTGTTGCACACAGTGAACAATTAGGCTTAGAATTGAATTGTACGAAGACACAGATTATGGTCGTCACCAGGAAGGAAGAAATACCACAATGTAATATACAAGTTAATGAGCATATTCTTAAACAAGTTAATCGGTACAACTATCTCGGAACAGTCATAACATCTGTGGGAGATGCCTTGAAGAGATTAAAACAAGAATTGTCATGGCGAAGGTAGCCTTTTGCAAGATGAAAAACATACTGACTGTCAGCGTCCTGGGAACATGATAGAGAGGACAGAGCCCAGAGACAAGACATAGTAGACAGGACATGGAATAACAGACAGGACAGTACAGTAAGTTCACCCTTAGACTGTATTACGGGAGACAACAGTCAGTAACGAACGGACTGACCTGAGGCGAAGGACATAACAAGATCCCTTTCCTAAGACGCACTAAAGACCACGACTAGCCTGAGCTGACACGAGGTCTTTAAGACAGCACGCGGTCAGAGACCACGTGGAGCTAAATCCAGGACGAAACCTAGGGAGACGAGACTGGACTGTGAATGAGAGAGGATGTGTCAATGTGTTGGATAGAGCGAGTGAACTGTATAAGCTCTACAATTGTTTGATAGCACTGAAAGCATTACTTTACGATACTGCGTATGCGCTAGTTTGTGTGAGTTGAGATGCTATGGTGTGAGCGAGCGAGCGCATTGTTGGTTAATACTTAGATTGTGTAACCATATTTTGATAATATGTATCATACCCATTAAAAATATAACCATGCTACTTATAGTCACTCGACTCTATTGTACATGTTAATCACCTGTAACGACACAAGACAAACGAACGACGTGAAACGTTGACAGGAAAACATGGGGGAACTTCGACCGGTCTTGGTTTAACCAAGTAAAATATGAAATAGACGACCCGACTTACCTAGACAATACAAGAAACTGATAGATTTAAACGACAAAGTGGGATATTCCAACGACGGACACGCTATAATACCACAACCTACACGAAACTAACAATTACAAATTCTCTCTAGATGCATGGCACCCGACCTGACATAAATTCCAAGGATACTAGTGTTGTGCTTTATCCACAGCAGATTTTGTACGAAGTTGTAAGTCAAGTGCTGGAGATCATTCGTGGTGCAGGACAAGATTTTCTAAATCAGCTAAGTATCCCTCTTATTTTTAAGTGCCGACCTAAGCAGGCACTAATTTTGGTACTTGTGTAAAATTGTATTAGATAATCATTGTTATTATAAATTGATAAAAGGGAAATAACCAATTGTTTATTACGATTTCCACTGTTAATTAAAATTTGTAAAAATTTCAGCATTAAAAAACTGTATTGAAGAGGTAAACAACTAGGGTACACTGGCGATAAGTTAGCAGATATATCGATATCAAATTTAGGGAAATTTCAGAACGCCAAGATAGAGCAGAAGAACGCGACCACAAAAAAAAAAAAAAAAGCAGAATTGACAGTCAAGGAGAAAGAGTTAGAGTTAGCATCAGCAGCTAAACACAAAGAGTTAGAGTTAGCAGCAGCACAAAAACAGAAAGAAATTGAGTTTCAGGCGAAGCAGTTAGAATCTGAAACAATTTAAAATGAAACAACTGGAAATGGAATCGCAAATATATATTGCTACGAAGAAATTAAAGAGCAAAGATAAAGAGCAAACATTTAAAAAATATCAAGTCATTGTCAAACCATTTTGTGCCGATGACAGCTTTTCAGCTTGGACACCAAATTTTGAAACTCTCATGAAATACCGCGAGATTGAGAAAGACTGTTAGTCCTTGATTTATATGCGTAATTTAGCCCTTGAACCGTTAAAGGTAATTGAAACAACACCTCAGGAACTGAGAGGAAACTATGATTACATTAAGCAACATAATACAGCATTTTTTGCTTGATGCTGCAGGGTACCAATTACAGTTTTCTAAGTTAAGCCCAAAGGCAAATCAAACGTTTCTTGACTACGTTTCAGAGGTTCAAGATATGTTTTCGAAATAGGTTGAGTGCAGCTAAAGTTGACCCTAGTTGTGAACTTTTAAAAGACCTTATGATTAGAAATAAGATCATTAACATCATTACCCACTTCTTTCGCAAATTTCCTTACAAGAAAGCGATTGTCAAAGTATGGAACAGATGGAGCAGAGAGGTTCAGCATTTTTTCACAGTGAATCGGAGATATTTTACTCTAAATTCTGACCAAATTAATGTAGCAGCCTGCTGCAATATGTAACACTAAGAAACCATTTACCTATAAGAACAAACCAAAAGTAAATGTAACACCATGCAGGTATTGTCACCTACTACACGACCAATACGCTATGTGTGACAAGAATCCAAACTACAAATTACATTTAGAAACCATGGTCAACAAACAGCAGGCTAAACGTAGCCAATATAAACGAGCTACTAAATGGTTCTTTTAGTCACAGTTACGGGCACTTTTCTGCCCAGTGTGAAGGTCAAAAGATGTTAAAAATAGTGAACGCTGTACTAGTTCAAACATCAAGTTCAGACAGCGAGTTTAAAAGTGAGACTGAACAACAAGATGTAAATGCATTGAATGTAATTGATGGTGTCAATTTTGATTTTTGTGATCATGGACAAATTCCATGCAGATGGCATTTTAGAATGTGGCCATACTATACCATCCACATATGAAGATGTTATCGCAGTCATTTCCTCAAAAGGGAAACTTGACTTTAATCATGGGTTTATCAACACTAAGCCCTGTAAAAACCTTCTTGATTTCGTGTCGACTTTGACACGTATCAACACAGCATTTGTAAACAAAGATGATTACACAGGCAAATTCGTTACATGCCGCACATTGCAGGCAACATTGAAAAATACCCATTAGCTATGGCATATATCAAAACGCTTTTCATCACAGGCAACACTATTTGTGCGGTGCTAAATCAATCCTGTTGTGATTTAATTGTGAGAATTTTTCCAGAAGTAAGAAATTGTTTTTAAAGCCAAATAAAAGCCTGGGAAAGAGAACACTTAAGACTAATGCAGTCGCAAGGTCCACGACAGCAAAACAGCAGAGCGACTATTAAACTGAGTCTCTGCAAATAATATCCCCAAACGGTGTAGTTAACACCAAACGCTATAGAAGAGTTTAGTCAGGCGCAACGCGCAGATCCAACCTTATCCAACTATTTTAAACTCATAGGTGAAAAATCGAAGCAAGCAAAGAACGCTTCATGGTAATTCAAATTGAATAATAGGATCTTGACCAGATTGTATAACATAAATAATAATGTTATACAAGAGACAGTGTTACCCAAACAGTACCACCAGAAAGTACTAAAAATTGCCAATGACTCACGATTCGCTGGGCATATGGCATATGGGAAAACCAGAGCCAGAGTTTGGACACAATTTTACTGGCCAAAATTTTGTAGTATAATTAAGAAATATTGCCAGTCATGTATAATATGCTAAAAACTTGTAAAAAGGGGAAACACCCTAAGGCCGAAGTTCAACCAACTCGACTGGCCTCAAAACCATTCCAAAAGGTTGCCGTTGACGCGGTAGGACCTTTAAGCCACGTTACAGTCAGACGAAATATATTTATTCTTACAATGATAGATTGTTGCATTAGATGGCCGGAAGGCGTACCGTTAAAAACCAGCACATCAAAAGATGTTACCGACGTGTTTTTTTCACATCTTTGCGCATATCGGTTTTCCCGAAACTATTTTATCTGAAATAGGAACACAATTTATAGCGGCCTCGACTCAGGCTGTAACAAAATTATTAGGCATTAAGCAATGCTTCACCTCGCCATACAGCCCGTCGGTAAATGGAGTTTCAGAAAAAATAAACTGCGATTTGAAACATATGCTCGCCAAAATTACAACAGAAAATCAACCAGACTGGGATACGTAACTCCCGGCTGTGTTATTTGCTTATAGGGAAGTACCACAAGCTAGTACTGGTTTATCTCCCTTTGAATTAGTTTATGGTGCTAATCCACGAGGACCACTCACTATTTACAACGAGTTACTGACAGGTACCGTCAGTGATCAATTACCTTACGACATGGTCACGAACACCCGTGACAAGATCATGAAAGTATGTACTATTGCTAAATTAAGGTTACAAGAAAGCGGTCATATGTACCGACAGTATGCAAATAATAGTACCAAAACTTTGCTACTGCAACCTGGACAAGATGTTCTACTTTTGTTACCAGACAAACAAGATCTTTTGTCTACTTCCTGGCAAGGGCCATTCAAAGTTATTAGACAGATATCCAATGTTGACTATGAACTTTGTTTTTGAAAAGAAAACACAAAATTGTCCATATTAACATGCTAAAACCTTACTACTGCAGAGACCAAGACGACACAGTTTACGTAACAGCTACAACGACAGTGGTGAATCAGACAGGCAGCAGACGACCTTGAACTACCCGTTCCAGCAGTCGACAACACAAGGACGACAAACGATATCAAGATCTGTAGCAACCTGACCGACACATAGAGACATGAAGTGACAGAACTACTGAAAGAGTACAGTACTATCATTTCCAACAGACCTGGCAAAACAGAATACAACATCACATTACTGTGACAGACTACACGCCTATCAAGTGCCAACCTTACTCTATTCCTTTGCACTAAAGGGACGAACTCGACAAAGAAATTCTCGACTTAGAAAGACATGGGATAATCCGAAAGTCTCAATCAGAATACTCGTCTCCTATTGTACTTGTTAAGAAAAAGGACGCAACAAATTCGTCTGTGTATTGACTATAGAAAACTCAACGCCATAACAAAAATTGACACAGAACCAATTCCAAAATGTGACGATTTAATTATTAACATGGCAAAATCAACAACAATTTTTAAAATCTAGACTTGACAAAAGGGTATTGGCAAAAACCTATTCACGAGAACTCTATCCATCTGACAGCCTTCTCCATTCCTTTAGGTCTTTATGAGTGGCGATTTCTCCCGTTTTGTTTAGTCAACGCCCAAGCCACATTCGTTCGCCTGACACAACAGTTACTGCACGCTGTGCCTAACGTTCAGACGCACATTGACAATCTGTGCATACATACTAACAACATGACAACTCACATAGCGACACTAAAACTGATATTTGACAAGATCAGACAATTTGGACTCACTATAAGACCTAGTAAGGTTGAGATTACATTCAACGAAATATATTTCCTGGGCCACAAGATTTCACAAGGTAAACTATGTACTGATGACATAATTGTCTGTAAAATTTTGAAACTGACAGTACCAACTACGAAAAAGCATCTCAGAGGTTTATTGGGACTTATCAATTATTATGGGAACTTTATACCTAAGCTTGCTGAGTTGACGAATGTATTTTCTAATTTATTGTTGAAGTCACAACCTACTGTCATTGTCAAAAGTGCCTGTTTAGAGAACGAACTTAGAAGTATTCAGACTATATTCTCGAACCAACCAATCCTTTGATTGCCAGATACAGATTTACCTTTTATTCTTAGGACAGAAGCGAGTACAACATCCATTGCCGCAGTCCTGCTCCAGCACTATGACTGCGTAGATCACCCAGTAATGTATATCAGTAGAAAGTTAACGCCAGTTGAATTGACATACAGCATCGCGGAACTGGAATGCTTAGCACCTGTATACAGTGTCACTAAATTAGCCACATTTCTGCACGGTATGCAATTCTTTGTACAGAACAATACTTCTCCATTACTCGTCATTCAGTAAAGTAAACCCCAAAATAATATGATAACACGTTGGGTCTTGCTGTTTCAGGACTACTCCTTTTCCATCAGTCACATCAGAGGAGCAGACAACACCCTAGCCGACATACTTACCAGGATACCAGACACGCAAGAGAGCTAACCATCAGACCTCCACAATTTATTTTAACTCACTGTGATACTTTTAATTAGTTGCACAAAATGTAACAGAACAGATTCAGAACAGTGTTAGTTTATAGTATGTCCACATTTGTTTGCCTTCATTCACGATCAATTATTTTGAAAACTGTCTGTTGCATCGTTATGAAACTTTTCCAGCCGTCTTATATTTACCCCCACCCAAGGAATATGTCTTTGATAGGTCCAAAACCAACTTAAATCATTGAAAGCGGCGACATTCCTTTGATGTTTTGCTTAACAACTAGTGATTTCTCGCTAAAAAAGTTATGTTTACGGTAATGGAGACCTGCAAATTCAGATGACAAACAAAGGCGTATCCGGATTCGTATGGGAGTGGGTGCAATGAAAGAAGTAGCTTACAATCGACAGGGTCGGCTGCATTGCACCGGGTTTTATCCCGTATGGTTCAGTTTCTTTCCGCTGCGTGGAAAGCGTCGCACAAAGCACGAACTCCGTAGCTCCAGCGACGACCCTCGGGAGTGTCCGAAAAAAATGCACTCTTGAAATGAAGGACGCGGCCCGGAATCGAACATACAACCTTCGGAGCCCGAGTCAGACGGCTTGACCACTTCACCACGGAGAATCCCGAGAGGGGTGCAATGTGTAATATTAGTAAAGACAGAGAATTTACAGAGGCACGGGGTAAATAATTTGTAAATTAACAGGAAAGTAGAAGGACTATATTTCTAACCTTATTTTTCATTTCCTTCTTGTTTCTTCAGCTGATGCTGATGCTGTAATGTTAAGGGCCTGCAATTCGTCTGAATAGTTGGAGCAAAATATCCCAGTAAGTGTGTACGTAGATTAAGGTCTGCTATCTGCTCAGACCTTAATCTGTGTCAGACGATTCCAGTAGGTTGATGATTGCTCTCGGTTGCATAAAATCCAATCCACCCTTTCTCAAATAGTCCTCTTCCTCTTTAAACACATGGTCCTGACGTTTTTTCCAGTAACTTTTATCAATATTTAATAGCGCGGACAGACAGACAGACAGACAGGTAGGTAGGTAGGTAGGTAGGCAGGCAGAAAGGTTGGTAGGTGGGTGGGTGGATGGATGGCTGGCTGGCTGGCTGGCTGGCTGACTGGGTGGGTGGGTGGGTCGGTCGGTCGGTCGGCCGGTCGGCAGTCAGGCAGGTAGGCAGATAGATAGATAGATAGATATAGGTCGGTCGGTTGGCCGGCCGGCCGGCAGGCAGGTAAGCAGGTAGGCAGGTAGGCAGATAGATGAATAGATAGATAGATAGATAGATAGATAGATAGATAAGCAGGCAGGCAGGCAGGCGGGCGGGCAGGCAGCCAGGCAGGCAGGCAGTTAGGCAGATAGATAGATAGATATCGGTCGGTCGGTCGGTCGATCGGTCGGCCGGCAGGCAGACAGGCAGATAGGCAGATAGATAGATAGATAGATAGATAGATAGATAGATAGATATCGGTCGGTAGGTCGGTCGGCCGGCCGGCAGGCAGGCAGGCAGGCAGGTAGGCAGATAGATAGATAGATAGACAGACAGACAGACAGACAGACACACAGACAGATAGATAGATAGATAGATAGATAGATAGATAGATAGATAGATAGATAAGCAGGCAGGCAGGCAGGCAGGCTGGCGGGCGGGCAGACAGACAGACAGACAGACAGACAGCCAGACAGACAGCTAGATAGATAGATAGATAGATAGATAGATAGATAGATAGATAGATAGATAGATAGATAGATTGACAGATAGATAGATCCCCGCCAGAAGCCGGGCCTTGTCAGCTAGTTTATTTATATAATCACGTTTCATGAAAGAACCCCCATTTGGAAACACCTCTCAATCTTCGCGCTGTTTGCTTCAAAACTGAAATCACGTGAACATTTTTTAAAATGCCGGGACGTGTCTTGGTGAAGCTGTAATACTGTTAAAATTATGGACGTAATCTCTAAGTCGTAATTAATATACCGCATATAAACTAACTTTGAAATCTGCTGTAAAATCTCCAGAACAAAAATTGATTTGTTGGGTGGACATAATGATAAGTTTATATACTAAATCTCATCATTTTCCCCCAGTTGGTTACTGAGATATTGAATTTTATATTGAGGCAAAAAAAAAAAAAAAAAAAAAAAAAAAAACAAACAAACACACTATAGTTATAGCAGTGTTAGTTAATTTTTGCTAAGACAGCTACACATCTACAACAGTGATAGTTTATTTTAATTAGAACAGCTATACATCTATAAGATTGGTACTTAAAACATGTTTTTTGACTATTAACACAGCTACAACGACCATGTGCCTATGACTTTACTACGTATTAAGTAAACTATTATCTGTGAAGTTAACTATTATTTGTAAATTGAACTATTAATTATGAATTTGACTATTATTTGCGAATTGAGTTATTAGTATTAATTCTAAACAGTGTTTAAAGTTTACTGTTATGTGTTAAATTAAGAACAGTGTATATATCGAAAACACTTAAGTATTTGAAGAGTTGGAAAGTACAACTAAACATTAAGCATTTTTTCGCTTACATTCATGTTAAATAAACATATCTTCTTTTAATGTTAATTGTGAAAATTCAAATCGGTTAACAAACATTTAAAACCTAATTACCTCAACTTTAATTACATTTTTAATAAGAATATACACATTGAATGCAAGAGTACTAAGAGGAACGAAAGACAGTACGAATGTATTAACATTTGGGAATGAAAGATAATGTGCAGAATACTGTGCACATTTGACTCAATGTTATATATTGTATTCGTCTTTCGCAACACATGTTACTTTGTCATTTTTATGTATGAATGGTATAATACACTACACCTATAGATACGTATGTAAGAATCATTGCTTGGTGGTCAGTATCACGAATTATAAATATGTAACGATTCATGACATGTGAAAACCAACCAAATGACACTTAGAGAATAGCACTACACCAATTACGAACACACACACACACACACACACACACACACACACACACACACACACACACACACACACACACACATGTTTGTAATTAATACACACATTACTATAAGAGCGTACACATATACGTCATACGAACAAGTAAAGTAAACATCCACTATTATAGGGGAGAAGGGGAACAATTCTGTTATTCTGTACACCAATACTGTTACAAGGGGACATAAGTTACTCTAAAGGACAACACGTAATATTTCATAGAAACCTCTGCCAACAGGCGGAAGCAAAAAAGAGCTAATACTAATATTATTTATATATTTCCTCAACCAGAGGTTGAATTAAAAACCATTTTACGGTGACCTCGGGAAATAATACTTCCCGTGATGAGTCTCCTAATAAGAGACCGTTTGTCTGTGGGCACGTATGTGTCTTGAGAGGGTTGCAGTATGAGGGTCATCCCAATATAACGTAAGTCAATGGTAACCTCTGTCCAGTACAAGTTCCCAGTAGTAGAATGTGCCAGATATTTAGACTCGGTATGATGATGTCAATGGAGCGAGAATGTACCACTCTTTGTGGTACAGGTTTCGAAAGTATACCAGACCTTTTTGAGGGACAGTTATCACCCCTACCGACAGTTACGATTACCAGAGAATGACCCGACAGTCCCATGACGAATTAGTTCAGACTAATTATATGGACAATAGACGACGTGTCACCTAGTATTATAATATAAGTGCCACAGAGGGGAGCAGAAGGAGCATGTCAGCGTCCTGGGAACATGATAGAGAGGACGAGCCCAGAGACAGGACATTGTAGGCAGGACATGGGAATAACAGACATGACAGTACAGGACAGTTCACCCTTAGACTGTATTACGGGAGACAACAGTATACGAGGACCTTAAGACAGCACGCGGTCAGAGACCACGTGACGCTAAACCCAGGACGAAATATAGGGAGACGAGACTGGACTGTGAATGAGAGAGAATGTGTCCGTGTGTTGGCTAGAGCGAGTGAACTGTATAAGCGCTACAATTGTTTGATAGCACTGAAAGCATTACTTTATGATACTGCGTGTGCGCTAGTTTGTGTGAGCTGAGATGCTATGGTGTGAGCGAGCGAGCGCATTACTGATTGATATTCTGATTGTGTAATCATATTGTGATAATCTTCACTTTATTTATTAAACGTATATACATGTTATTTGTAATCACTCGACTCTATTGTATATATTAATTACCTGTTGTCATGAAATCACCTGTATGTCTGTACTTTCAGCATTTAGTCAGACCGAGAATCTCCAGACTAATTGTAGCTACGGGAGATCCCTGGGTCGGAAACCCCTCTGGGAGATTTGTTCTTCTGTTAGAAAACGTAGTTCTTATGAATTTCTGTATTGTTGAGAAAGTCCCGCTAATTGAGACTCTACCCTCAGAACAGAGGCCTGTAATCGCGAGGAAAAATGCTATAAAAACTAATAGCTTCTCCACGAACTCTCGGAAAACACAAAACGTCAGCGGAAGCAACGCACTGAAAATTGTGACTTCAATGTGTGTTGCGAGCTGCTGTTAAAACCTGAGGTTTTGAAATTTGCGCCCTGCCTTAATGTCTGGATAGCTGTAAATAATAAAAGCGTGATCTTCCAGAGGAGGCGGATTTCTTGGGGGCGCACCTCCCGACCATCTGTCTATACAGCAGTCAAAGAGACTTGACTAGTTCGGAAAGCAATTCTATCTTATAAGGTATGGTGGATGTTCTTTGTTTATCGTCTTGAATAGCCGTCTAGTCGTGACTCGTTTCGCGTTTCAACATGCCGGGTCGGTTTAGAAACGGACACGCCACCAAAGCTGCAAATTAGGGTCCCACCGATAAAGGGCTCTTAACGCACTGAGGCAGAAACCTACTGCTCGCAGTGGCTGTTAGCCACAACGCCGGGGGTTGCCCAATCCTTATGAATATAAACACGCCACTACTTTATTCTCACATTTGTGAGTGACCAAAGTGTGCGTGGTCAGGGGCGGCCTTGTGCATGCTGGTTCGAATCTCGATCGGAATAGACGGGTAACATTACTGGTCGTATTGGGAATGTGGTGTCGATGTGTACGGCGTGGTTCGTGTGTCGAGGAGGTCGTACGGCGGGGCGTTTTGGAAAGTCGCCGAGGCGGATGTTATTGCGTGTGCACGTACGTTGAGTCGGCGTTAATGCACAGTACTCCTCTTTCTTCCCTTTACTAGTTCTATCGAATTGATTCCGTTCTGGGACAGCCGGGAGGATTTTCTTTCATGAGGGGAGGGATTGTGGGGGCATGAATTGCATTATGGAACGGCGACAGCTCACACATACTAGATTGACTCTAGTATATAAATTTTAAGCCTGGTGGTGGAGCAGCTACGTCTGTGTGATGAAGAGGAGGACTTAATGGTGTTATTGAATTTCTAAGGTTAGGGTACAACTAAGGCGGGACTGGTACCCATATCCTATAACTATAAGGTCATCAGACAAGGCAGTTCCTGAAGCGGCCTGCCTAGGTAAAGTCCCCTTCATAACAGTTACTTCTTTTCGGCACAAATAATAACGGGGTTAGAGGGCCCTTTGTAGGGTGGCCCCTTTATTATGAGGGCAGCTTGCCCATAGATAGGGTTTGGCCAACCTGTGGTCCGGGAGTCTATAGTATGACCACATTTGTTTGCCCCAATATAAACATCAATATCTCAGTAACCAACTGAGGGAAAATTATGAAATTTAGTATATAACCTTATCATTATGTCCACCCAACAAAAAAAATTTTGTTCTGGAGATTTTACAACAGATTTCAAAGTTTGTTTATATGCCATATATAATTTACGGGTCTGACATGAAATTCATAATTATAAATGTATTACAGCGTAGCTAGACAATCAGGGCTCAATTTTGAATATTGTACGTGTTTTCACGGGATTGGCCTTTTGCCAACCCCCCGCGTTGTTCAAACTAAGAATGTTCAGAGGTGTCTCAAAATGTGGGTTATTTCATGAAACCTGATTAATATGTTTTGTTTGTTTGTTTAAATCTTACCACTTATCGCTAACATTGAAATGTGTGAATATTTTTCAATGGGCTTTAATGCAAAATTGTACACTTCAAAGAATCGCTATGAAGGTGTACACATATTTTTGTCAAGAAGCTGATCGCAAGAAACTGTTTTATACTATTACAAATTCCGAAAAAAGAACAATACATGCATTGGGCTTGAGTAAACGGATCTATCTATCTATCTATCTATCTATCTATCTATCTATCTATCTATCTATCTATCTATCTATCTATCTATCTATCTATCTATCTATCTATCTGTCTGTCTGTCTGTCTGTCTGTCTGTCTGTCTGTCTGTCTGTCTGTCTGTCGGTCGGTCGGTCGGTCGGTCGGTCGGTCGGTCGGTCGGTCGGTCGGTCGGTCGGTCGGTCGGTCGGTCGGTCGGTCGGTCGGTCGGTCGGTCGGTCGGTCGGTCGGTCTTTCGGTCGGTCGGTCGGTCGGTCGGTCGGTCGGTCGGTCGGTCGGTCGGTCGGTCGATCGGTCGGTCGGTCGGTCGGTCGGTCGGTCGGTCTATCTATCTATCTATCTATCTAACTATCTATCTAACTATCTATCTACCTATCTATCTATCTATCTATCTATCTATCTATCTATCTATCTATCTATCTATCTATCTATCTATCTATCTATCTATCTATCTATCTATCTATCTATCTATCTATCTATCCATCTATCTATCTATCTATCTACCTATCTACCTACCTACCTACCTACCTATCTATCTATCTGCCGACCCACCCACCCACCGACCGACCGACCGACCGACCCACTTACCGACCGACCCACCCACCCAGTCAGCCAGTCAGCCTGCCATCCACCCACCCACCTACCTTTCTGCCTACCTACCTACCTACCTTTCTGTCTGTCTGTCTGTCTGTCTGTCTGTCTGTCTGTCTGTCTGTCCGCGCTATTAAATATTGATAAAAGTTACTGGAAAAAACGTCAGGACCATGTGTTGAAAGAGGAAGAGGACTATTGGAGAAAGGATGGATTGAATTTTATGCAACCGATAGCAATCATCAACCTACTGGAATCGTCCGACACAGATTAAGGTCTGAGCAGATCGCAGACCTTAATCTACGTACACACTTACTGGGATAATTTGCTCCAACTATTCAGACGAATTGCAGGCCCTAAACATTACAGCATTAGCATCAGCTGAAGAAACAAGAAGGAAATGAAAAATAAGGTAAGAAATATATTCCTTCTACTTTCCTGTTAATTTACAAATTATTTACCCCGTGCCTCTGTAAATTCTCTGTCTTTACTAATATTACACATTGCACCCCTCTCGGGATTCTCCGTGGTGAAGTGGTCAAGCCGTCTGACTCGGGCTCCGAAGGTTGTATGTTCGATTCCGGGCCGTGTCCTTCATTTCACGCGTGCATTTTTTCGGAGCACTCCCGAAGGTCATCGCTGGAGCTACGGAGTTCGTGCTTTGTGCGACGCTTTCCGCGCTGCGGAAAGAAACTGAGCCATATGGGATAAAAACCCGGTACAATGCAGCCGACCCTGTCGATTTTAAGCTAGATCTTTCATTGCACCCACTCCCATACGAATCCGAATACGCCTTTGTGTGTCATCAGAATTTGCATTACCGTAAAAATAACTGTGTTAGCGAGAAATCACTAGTTGTTAAGCAAAACATCAAAGGAATGTCGCCACTTTCAATGATATAAGTTGTTTTTGGACCTATCAAAGACATATTCCTTGTGTGGGGGTAAATATAAGACGGCTGGAAAAATTTCATAACGATGCAACAGACAGTTTTCAAAATAATTGATCGTGAATGAAGGCAAACAAATGTGGACATACTATAGCACCCGTTGCTCTCTTTTCAGGGTCAGCTTTCTAGTACGGAGCAAAGATGGCAGCGATGTTGCAAGTGATGCTGTGGAACCAGGCTGATACCAGGATTGGTGTCTACGTCTACTTCCCTTGTTAGAGTAACGGGCAGCATTATTGCTCGCCAACGGTTGTGGCCCATCTGCTAATCATCACCCACCTGCACCACTGCTGAGGCTCCCGTATTTCAAGTAAGGTGTCTTGTTTTAACATTGTGGTCATGTTGGCATATGACGGAATTTATTCTACATGGCGCCACCATTCTCGTGTGGTGTGTTGACAGGACAGTGCATAATCTACCAGCGCTACACAGTCCTCACATTGTATGGACTGGGACTGGAAGGTCTTCTGGCTTAGGGAATTTGCGTGAGGGTGGCATCAGGACAGTATTACTGCTGCCCAGCTAGGACTGTTTCACTCCAAATGTGACTTTGTACAGCTTCAGAGTGGGAACGGGTACCATCTGAGACTCATACATTCCTACTTAAATAATCTACAATGGAGTTCTCGCGCCAGTCTCAGTTGTCTGCGGTACAGGTCTCGGATACCTGTGAGGGATAAATTATAGCCACTGGACTTCACGTTGGGAAGGAAGCCGGGTGAGCGTTTCCATACTACAGACGGCTAGACATTCTTTGAGTGGCCCGATGATGACAGCTATACCCTGATTGTGACGACCTCTTGATCTGTCCCCGGAATACTGCGACGGCATTATCCTTCACCTATTCTTTTATGTTCTCTGTTAATTCAATACATGTACGGTTTACTTAAAGTTAATGGGCGCTGTGTTGAGTTCATTATCGTGCCGATCCCCCAGCAGGGTTTCTCCCGGGGTTGAAAGAGTCTAAAGAGAGAAGAAAATTCCTAGTGTCTACGGGGTCGGGAGACTAACTGCACCTGTGGCCTGACTAGACCTGGTCCTGATATTAACAGGATCTATACATCCTACCCCAACCTATCCTATTACACCTGTCACGACATAAGACAAACGCACGACGCAAAACGTTGACACTGACCAATAAAATGATATCAATTTAAACGAGAAAAAGAGCGTTGAAGTACTACATAGAACCTATACTTTTATATGGATGTGAAGCGTGGACCATGAGCAGACATGCTGAAAAATATCTGATCGCTGCGGAAATGTGGTTTCTGAGGAAAATGCAAAGAATGCCATGGACAGACAGAAAAACCAATGAACAAGTCCTACAAGAAACAAATAAAGATCGTAAACTGATTAGAGGCATTAGACGTAGACAGTCAAAATTTTTTGGGCATGTTATGCGAAGAAATGAATTGGAGAACTTAGTGACAACTGGCAAGATCAAAGGGAGGAGACCAAAGGGAAGATTAAGAATGAAATATCTGGATGGCTTGGCCACGTGGCATGGTCGAGACAGAAACATGGAGCTGATCTACGACTCTGGTGATCGAGTGAGATGGCAAAATTTGACCACCCACGCTTATCGGCAAGGCACATGATGAATGGATGGGGTGTAGAGTCAATATGGATTGATGGATTACTTTACCTTTATATGGTATTTTGCTGATTGCTTTCACCAAAATTTCAAATTCGTTGTTTCTATCATTTCCAATCTGCAAAGATAATATGACTTCATCAGCATGCTAGACACATTTCATATTGTAACATATATTCAGATCTTATTGCAATACTACTTTTTAGTGAAATGCACTTACAAAAATAAGCAAGTGAAAACCTTAAATGTGTGATATAAAGTACAATAACCACGCCATTGTCTTCTAACATGTCAATATTGTTGTTAAGCGTGTCAAGAGCGACATCACGGTAACGTCATATGGAGAGTTTAAAGATGGCCGGTCCACTTTTGACATGCATCAAAGTGGAGCAGTGTTCTGTTTTCCGTTTTTTATTAATCAGTGAAGGGAGTGAAACCTATAGAAATTCATCGGCGAATGAAGGTCCAGTGTGCTGATGCATGCCTGTCAGTCCAGCAAGTGTATGAATGGAGTATGAAGTTTCAAAACGGCGTGACTTCTGTGACAAACTGCTCATGACCGGGCCAGGCGCATCTAGTAGTAACCCCAGAGTGGTTACACACACGCGATCAAGAGAATTTTTTTTCTAATGTAATCCAATAACTTTATCGGCGTTGGATGACTTGCATTGAACGCAGTGGATGGTTACTACATCGAAAAATGATACTTTTTTTTTTTGCTTTTTATGATATTGATTATGTGGTTGTTTCGGGATTTATAATATATTGATATATAGAATATATATAGAATATTGATATAATATTTATAGAATATATATAGAATATTCATATATAGAATATATATAAAATATTTAGAATATATACCAGAAAAACTAATCGAGAAAGTTTTTTTTTTAAAGAACTGAAGTCAATGAAACGAGGGCACCAACATAACATATATGGTTTAAAAGACAAAAATGGGAATATGATAAATACCAATGAGGAAATGTGCAACACATGGAAAGACTATTTTGTTGAATTACTAAATTGTGAAGCTTCAAGTAACACTTTCCCACAGGAAGAGGTTCTAACGTGTGAACCACAAATTGAAGAACCTATATTTGAAGAAATCCTATATGTAATCACACGACTTAAAAACAATAAGGCAACTGGGGCTGATGGAATTGCTGCAGAATTTATAAAGGCAGGTGGCCATGCATTACATCTAAAGCTATACGAACTAATAATAAAAATCTGGAGGACAGAAGAATTACCCCATGACTGGAAAGAGTCATTATTGACACCTATCTTTAAGAAAGGAGACAAGTTCCAATGTGAAAATTATAGAGGAATCTCACTACTGTCGACAAGCTATAAGATACTATCCGCAGTATTACTAAATAGACTAAAACCATATTCAGAAGACATATTAGGCGACTACCAGGCGGGTTTTAGACAAAACAGATCAACAATAGATTAGATATTTATCTTACGACAAATAGTCGAGAAAAATTGGGAATATAAAAGAGATCTCTATAACATTTTTGTGGATTTTAAAAAGGCTTATGATAGTGTCCATAGGAATAGTCTATGGAATGCTATGCAGGAATTTGGAATACCAAGGAAGTTAATCAACATGACCAGACTATGCATGGAAGATACTTATAATATAGTAACATATAAAGGCAGGAAATCAGACCCTTTCCAATTAACATCTGGCTTGAAACAGGGTGATGCACTATCGCCGCTACTCTTCAATCTGGCTCTAGAGAAAGTTGTAAGGAAGGTAAAGGAGGAATGTGATATTGGAGGAACATCCAAGCTCCTTGGTTATGCTGATGATATAGATATTATAGGGGAAAATGAACAAAAGACATTAGAAATATTGACTCACTTAAAGGAAAAAGCCCAACAGATGGTGTTGGTTATCAACCAAAAGACAGAATATATGGTAATTTCAAGAGAAGGAATGGCTAAAAACTCTGGCCACATACAAATAGATAATATGACCATTAAAAGAACGGAAACATACAAATACCTGGGTACAATCTTCAACTGCTCCAACATCATAAGGGAAGAAATGCAAACTAGAATCAATTCTGGAAATAAGATATAATATGCACTACAACATCTACTAAAATCAAAGGCGCTATCTCGTAACACCAAGATCACAATATACAAAACACTGATCAGACCAGTTGTGCTGTATGGCTTTGAAACCTGGAGTACAACGCAAGGAGACGAAGCCTTGTTACAAACCTTTGAGAACAAGGTTTGAAGACGCATCTTTGGACCAATTAGGGATACACAAAGTGAAGAGTGGAAAAGAAGAAGTAACAAAGACATTTATGATCTGTTTAAGTCCCTGCTAATCACTGGTATCATGAAGGCTAATAGACTAAAATGGCTGGGGCATATAGAAAGAATGGAAGATAATAGGGAAACAAAACTCGCTTACACTCAAGAAATAAATGACCGTAGACCCCGAGGTAGACCAAGAAGACGGTGGAGAGATAATATATATACAGACCTACAAGCACTTGGAATCAACGACTGGCAAGAGAAGGTCAACCAGAGAGACGAATGGAGACGGATTGTATCTGCAGCAAAGAACCTCAATGGCTCGGAACGCTGAAGAAGAAGAAGAAGAAGAAGAAGAAGAAGAAGAAGAAGAAGAAGAAGAAGAAGAAGAAGAAGAAGAAGAAGAAGAAGAAGAAGAAAAAGAAGAAGAAGAGTTATTCACCAAGAAAACATTTAAGGCTTTTATTTTATGTTTCCTGGAATTTGCGTATTATTCATTTAGTAGATGCGGTTATTGTATACAGTGAACAACAAGAGCTATAACTAAATTGTAAGAAGACACAGATTATGGTCGTTACTTTTTTACATTACACATTACATTGACACCTTGCCGTCTTGACAGACGATAGTTTGTGCTTTAAAAAGGCCTAATAACATTTACCTATGACGGTAGCGAATGTGACTGATAAGGCCAATTCGCGTTGTAAATGTTTGTTCACAGTGGGTGAATGTGAACACGTGGTCATTTCCACCATCATGCACCATCTTACGTCTCACACGTTCGGTGTGTGACTTATCTGCAATAATTTTCTCCTTTGTCTTTTTTCCATTTCTGATCTTTGCCCTAAATGCAACACGTTCAGCGGCGACTTGCTCCCATTGTGCATTATCAATGCCCGTATCAATCATGTCCCACTTACACACATCTTTGTATCGTAGTAAAGGCCGACCCTGAGATCTCTTACCCATCTGTAATTCACCAAAAAAGATGTCCTTTGGTATTCTACCATCATCCATCCTCCTAAGATGTCCTATCCATCTAAGTCTACGAAGACTGAGCATGGAATAAACCGTCACACAACCTGATCTTTCCAATACTTCAGTATTTGTGATTTTGTCTTGCCACTTAATACCAAGAATTCTTCGCAGACACCGCATATGAAAGCTATTTAAACGTTTCGCTTGTTGTGAGTAAGTTGTCCAGGTTTCAGTGCCATACAGAAGAGTACTAAGGACACAGGCTTGATAGACAAGGACTTTTGTTTTGGCAGTAAGCTTCCTGTTCTCCCAGACTCTTTTTCTTAACCTGTTCATTGTTGTTGCTGCCTTAACAATCCGGATGTTGATTTCCTGATCTAGAGATAATTTGCTATTTACCACTGATCCTTCTTCTTCTTCTTCTTCGTTCATCCGGAGTTTTTTTTCGGATGTGATTGCGTTGTGCCTGTTTACAGCAGAGCTGCGTTCTTGCGCCGTTAGGCCGACACATCCGACTTCTGCGGGCATTTGTTGACCGGGTTAACCTTCCCGGGGGTTTCTTAGGACGTTTGACTCTCACTGTTGTGGTGTTATCCCCCATCCCAGCTGGTCCATATAGAACAGCCAAAGATCCTGGTCAGCCCTCAAGGGAAGGCAGGGGCAGACCATGGGCATTCCCCGCCATCCAAGGAGGCTTCCATAATTGCAGAGCCGATACATAGCGCTCTGGTACTGGGCTCACCCAAGGAATCGTCACGTCCTGCACATGGCTGCTTAGCCTCACTTCCGTATATTGGGCCTTCCGTTCACCATAGGCTGTTCTTCCGGAAACCAGAAGTATGCAGTCTGCAGATGACATCCACACAGTGAGCTTTCGATTCGGACTTTCCATGTAATGGATTTGCTATCCAAGCAATATTCCATTTCGTGCCACTAGGACACTTTTCCACCTTTTATGAAGTCCACACAGTGGGCTTTAGATACGGACTTTCCACGTAATGGATTTGCTATCCAAGCAATATTCCATTTCATGCCACTAGGACACTTTTCCACCTTTTATGAAGCCCACACAGTGGGCTTTTGATTCGGACTTTCCACGTAATGGATTTGCTATCCAAGCAATATTCCATTTCGTGCCACTAGGACACTTTTCCACCTTTTGTGAAGCCCACACAGCGAGCTTTCGATTTGGACTTTCCACATAATGGATTTGCTATCCAAGCAATATTCCATTTCATGCCTCTGGGTCTTCATGCACCTTTAAATGTCAACCTGTATGTAGTTAAAGTAAGCTGCGGTCAACTTGAGCTTGTTGATATCTCCATAGAGCTTGTCCTCAAATGAAGCAGGTGTGGGCCAAAATATCTTTCTCTGTTCTGCATACGTTGGGCAATCCTGCAGCAACTGTTTTGCTGTCATTTTTCCAGTTCTACAATTACATTCATCGGTATCTCCTATCTTTAGTTTATTGAACAAGTGGTATTTCAGCCTGTTATGTCCTGTGCGGAGTCTGAAGATTGCTACTTGTTCTCTTCGGTCGAGTTTGTAATATGCATCATCCTTCTGATGGCCTGGATGCTCTGATTCCCATTTGGTTCTATAAGTGCTTTTTATCAACCTCTTTGCCTCATTATAGGTTATGTCTATGTCAGGCTGTGGTAGTCGTCCGCCCTCTTTTGCCAGTCTGTCAGCCTCTTCGTTTCCAGGTATACTGCAATGTGATGGGATCCACTGTATTACAACTTTTTTGGATTTCTGGCATAGACCATGGAGTGCTGCTCTTAGGTCAGTTAGTTATGTGCTGTTATTGCTCTTGAGTATTAAGACAGCTGACTTTGCATCTGTGAAGATAGCTATTTGCTTCTCTTTATTTTCCTCCATCAGGAGCATTTCTGCTGCAGTTTTCAAAGCCTCTACCTCCGCTTTGAAGTTACTTGAAAATTTTCCAGTTGCCATTGAATGTGTTTTTTTCACTCCATTTTTTAAATTTAGGAGAATTCCTCCTCCTCCATTCTCTATTGAATTTTTGGCTGATCCATCTGTATATGCATGGGTCCAATTCCTGCTTGGGTAATGTTCTTTTATGTAGTTTAGGGTTATTTCTCTTCTTTCGGTTTCATGCTGAGTGTTCTTTTTCTCAATACCAGGAATGTTTTCTATCATCTCAGGCAGTTGCTGCTGTCTCCAAGCTGGGAACTTGTGTGCATTGTGTATGGGCTTGACTGTTGATATGTTAAGTATAGGATCTGCCCTAATCCTTCGTTTTGCAGTTTCTACAAAGTTGCTACGCTTCAGTCTTCCCTTTCCAAAACCATTAAATCTGTTGTACATAGGGTGGTCTGTCAATCTTCTAAATTTTTCTGCTTGTTGCTGGGCTCTGCTATCTCTTCTATCCTGCATTGGTTGTAAACAAGTGATCTTTTCTAGTTCATTAATAGGCGTTGTCTTCAGGCTTCCAGTTATGATTCGCATTCCTTGGTTTTGGACTCTACTTATTTTGTAAAAGTTTGACTTAGCTGCTGTTGCCCAAGCTGCAATGCCATATTCCAGTACTGGCCTCACCCGTCCAGTATATAACTTCTTGAGAACTTTCTCATCTGCTCCCCACGTTGTACCAGCAAGCTTTTTCATGATTGCCATTCTCTGCCTTGCTCTTGTTCGATTTTTCTCAACCTGTGTCTTCCATGTCAGGCGACGATCAAAGGTGACTCCTAGATAGTTTGGATTTTCTTCATGGCGCAATATTTTTCCATTCAATACCAGCTTAGGTTGCTGAGTTTTATTTGAGAGGGAGAACACTGTGCATGTTGTTTTCTCCTCACTTATCTTCACTAGCCATGATTTTGACCAGTCCTCTAGCGCTAATAAGGCTTGCTGTATTCTGCTGTTAGCTGTACTAATATATTCTTCAGATGTCCATATGGCTAGGTCATCTGCAAAGGAGGATGTGTGTACTCTGGCTGGAAAATTTTCTGTGATGTCATTTATATATGCTAGGAATAATGTTGGTGAAAGAACTCCTCCTTGGGGGACACCTTGCTCCAGCAGCATCATTTTGCTTGTTTGTCCTTGTACTTTTGTCCTGGCAGTTCTGTTCTCAAGGTAGTGGCTGATCCATTTATACATTTTTCCACAAACATGCATGTTTTGCAGTTTTACTTTCAGTCCTTCCTTCCATACTTTATCAAATGCTTTTTCTAAATCTATCCAGACTGCTAGTGTGTGCTTTTTCTCTTGGAAGGCATCCTCTATTTCCTGAGCTATATAGGTTATTTGATCTTCAGTGGATCTGTATTTTCTGAATCCTGCTTGGTGTGGTGTTAAGAGTTTGTTTTCTTCCAGATGCCATGTTAGCCTGCCATTGATAATGCGTTCCATTAATTTTCCTACACAGCTAAGTAGACTGATAGGTCGATAGCCATTTGGTTCTTCCAGGTCTTTTCCTTTCTTTGGGACTGGTATTAGTATAGCTTCCTTCCATGCCTGTGGGACTATTCCTTTCTTCCAGCTGTTATTTAGGACTGCTAGTAGTTTCTTCTTTGCCTTGGTGCCTAGTCCTATTAGCATTTCATTTGTGATTCCATCCTTTCCTGGTGATTTCTTCTTTTTTAGGGTATTCATTGCCTGTTCCATTTCTTCCATTGTTAGATTTGCCATCATATATTCTGCTGCTGTCTCTGTATTTCTATGATGTATCTGTTTGTCTTTGATTGCTTTCTTCTGTTCGGTTGTAATATCAATGTAGTTTGCATTTGCATAGTGTTCCATTAGTGCATTTGCAGCCTTTTTGCCTGTAAGCAAGGCATTTCCTTGTTTAATTGTTATTTGTTTGTTTCTAGGTCCTTCATTGTTCATGGCTTTCACTAGTTTCCATAGTTTGTTTCCATCCCTGTCAAAATTCAGGTTTTCTGTTTTTTCCCTCCAACAATCTCTTGTTGTTTGATTTACTGTTCTTTTATATTTTGCTGAGATGGCTTTGAGAGAGATGTTTGCTTCAATTGTTTGTTCTCTCTCTGCTGTCTTCCTGGCATCTTCAACTTTGTCCTCCAAACTTTGTAGTTCTTCAGTCCAGTATGGTTTGTAATTTTTCCTCGCTCCTCTAGGAATGGACTCAGTGGCTGCCTGTATTATCGCTCTGTTTAGACTTTCCACCATTTGCTTTATGTTGCCATATCGTGTATTTATGTTTTCACAATATTTGTCTGTTAGTATGGCAAATCTGTCCCAATCTGCTCGTTTGTAATTCCAGCGGGACAAGGGCTTTTGCTCCTGTGGAACATACTCCATATTCATTTCAAGCTTGATTGGTCTGTGGTCACTACCTGCTAATTGGTCCAGCACATGGCGATCGATTTTGTGGAGGATGTCTCCTGTGCAGAAAGCTAAGTCTGGAGTAGAAGTGGTAAGCCATCTTCTGGAGTAGAAGCTCGGTGTGTCATCCGCTTTGTTGAGTAGATGGAGATTTGAGTCTATTTCCCAGTCCTCCAATTCATCTCCTCTTTTGTCAGTATCTGGGTATCCCCATCTTTCTGAACGGCTATTAAAGTCTCCGACAATAATGCAGTTTGTGTCAGTTATTTTCATGTTTGAGAGTGTAAGGTCCTTATCTGCTGGGCTATACAGATTGTAGATTCTTATTTTCACGTCCTTTATCATTATATCAACACCTATAATTTCCGTTTGGTTGTTAGAGATCACAGATACTTCGCTGCAAGGTATTGTATTTCGTGTAAGTATTAGAACTCCTCCTTTGTGTCCTTCGCGGTCGAAACGTGTGGCCTGATATCCTCTGACTGAGAATTTGTGATTGGCGTTGAGGTGTGTCTCTTGAATGCATGCCACATCTATTCTATCTTTATGAAGACGCTGTGTTAGGGAGTCTTTCTTCTTGTAAACTCCTTCGGCATTCCACTGTAGTATGTTGAGTGTCCGGGGTATTTGGTCAATAGCTCTTAACCTACTCCTCTGTGTCTTGACTCCACAGCACAGGGGAAGGTGACCACCAGTAGTCATGGGTGGACCCCCTCGAGGCAGGGGGCCCGGCACTATCACCGCCTGATGGGACTTCACGGGATTAGCACCATATCGATTAATTTTGATTTGTGACATCATGAATTAAGTTACGTTGCACTGCTTTGTCAAGCCTGTGGCTCAGTACATCCGATTTCGACAAGCATTTATTCGGGATGCTTTCCCTAGCCTTTGACTGTCCCCAGTCTACCTACAAGGCAGCAGGTTTCACGTTGCACTGCTTTGTCAAGCATGTGGCTCAGTACATCCGATTTCGACAAGCATGTATTTGGGGTGCTTTCCCAAGCCTTTGACTGTCCCCAGTCTACCTACAAGGCAGCAGGTTTGTGTGTCTCTTCGTCTGGTCCCTCTCCCTTGACCTGTCCGACATGGGTGGCCCTACCAGTAGCTGTGCTACCGTCGGCATAGCTCTTGGGGTCATTGGGACGCACAAGCCCCTCTACCTCGTCACGGTGGACACACAGCAGAGGGGCCACTGATCCTAGAAATGTAAAATGGTCTACCATCTCTAGTTCGGCGTCGTCAATAAAGATTGATGGTACCCCATGTGCACCTTGTGACATAATCCGTGTCTTCTTTTTTTTTTGGTTGGTCGTTACTAAGAAGAAGGAAATACCACAATGTAATATACGGGTAAATAAGAATATTATGAAACAAATGAATCTGCACAACTATCTCGGAACAGTCATAACATCTGGTGCGATGTGCCTTAAAGAGATTAGAACTATAATCTCTATGGCGAAAGTTGCCTTTTGCAAGATGGAAAACATACTGATAAATTAAAAAGATGTCAGTTGCAAAGAGAAAAAGAGTGTTGAAGTGATACATAGAATCTGTAATTTTGTATGGATGTGAGACGTGGACAATGGGCCATCCATCATGTGCCATGCCGAAAGCGTGGGCGGTCGTGACTCGCCATCTCGGTCGATCACCAGAGTCGTGGATCAGCTCAGTGATTCTGTCTCGACCATGCCATGTGGTCAAGCCATCCAGGTATTTACTTCTCGGTCTTCCCCTTGGTATGTTCCCTTCGATCTTGCCAGTTGTCACCAAGTTCTCCAATTCTTCTCATAACATGCCGAACACCTTTTGACTGTCTACGTCTAATTTCTGTAATCAGTTTACGATTTTCATTTGTTTCCTGTAGTACTTGGTCGTTGGGTTTTCTTTCTGTTCATGGTATTCTCCTCAGAAACCACATTTCTACAGCCATCAGATGTTTTGCAGCTTGACTGCTCATTGTCCAAGTTTCACATCCATACAAAAGTACAGGCTCTATGTAGCATCTCAACACTCTTTTTCTCGTTTCAATTGACATCTTGTTATTGGTCAGTACATTTTTCATCTTGCTAAATGATACCTATCGGACTCCGTGACCAAAGGCTTGCGAACGCGGTTCGTGAGCCGCTTACCAGGCGTTCGAAACGCAGCCGCGACCAATTTGTGCAGCAGACCGTGTCGCGTTGTGTTATAACGTGTTGGTATGGGAGCCGGTCGTCCTGAAAGCAATGGCAAACTACTGAACGTAAAATTTGCCTAGTACATCAACAAAAGCTGAAAAATGCTGGTGTTGACTGCAACGTCCTGCAAGGGATATGCAACATTAAAAAAAGGATACTTTCGCCATGGCGATTCTTGTTCTAATCTCTTCAAGCATCTCCCATCAGATGTTATGACTGTTCCGAGATAATTGTATCGATTCACTTGTTGAAGAATATTCCCATTTACTTGTATATTACATTGCGGTACTTCGTTCTTCCTAGTGACGACCGTAACCTGTGTCTTCTAACAATTTAATTCCAACCCCAGCTGCTTACAGTGTACAACAACCGCGTCTACTAATTGTTGCAAATCCTGTGCATTGTCTGCAATCAATACTGTATCATCTGCATATCTAATGTTATTGATGTTTCTTCCTACAATGCTGATTCCATTCATATCTTCTACATTTCTGAAAATATTTTCACTGTATAGGGAAAAAAAGATCTGCAGACATTACACATCCCTGCCTCACACCTCTCTTAATAGGTTTATATTGTCCCACTTCATTATCAATCCTTATGGCAGCTTGTTGTTTCCAATATATGTCTATATATATAGTCCATATATATGTCTTTCCCATCAATTTGTAGATTTGCAAGCATATCCACCATGTTGACATGTCTAACTCTATCAAAAACCTTTGTGTAGTCAATAAAGCAAAGATGTATATCCTTGTTTACTTCTATAGCACGTTCAATAACTGTTCGCAGCATATACACAGCATTTACTGTACCTTTTCCTTCTACAAACCCACATTGTTCTTCCCTTATTTCAGGTTGTATTTTCTTCCTCATTCTTTGCATGATAATTCGTAACAAAATCTGTGTGATGTGACTCATTATACTAATTGTTCTATGTTGATCATATTTCAAGGTTCCTGATTTCTTTGGGATTGCAATAAATACAGAATTATATAATTCAGGAGGTATATCTCCAGTATCATATAATGTGTTCAGCAGTCTGGTGACTTGGTCTAATCCAAATTCTTCTAAAGCTTTAATCATTTCTGTTGTGATGTTATCTGCACCGGGGGCCTTGCCAGCTTTCACATGCTTAACCTCCATCTTTAAAATTGGTGAACCTCCATCTTTAAAATTGGTGGTCCTTCATTATTAAATCTAATATCATACTGTTCCTCTCTGTTATCATTATACAGGATTTTCACATAATCTGACCATACATGTAGAATCTGATCTTTTTCTATTATGATTTTGCCATCTTTAGTTTTTAGACAGCCTGTTGATGTACTTGTTCTTTTATTAGTAAGTTCCTGAATTCTTTTGTGCACTGATTTAGTACTTTGAATGTTGTGTTTTTCAATTTCTATGCAGTTTTTCTCAAGCAAGCTTCATTTGCCTCCTTACATAATATTCTGACTTGTCTGTGAATATCTTCACATTTAGCAGGATTATTTTTGTTGAGTCTTATTGTTTCCATTAGTTGTAAAAAATTTTCAGTCATCCATTTCTTACGACCCACCTTTTTTAATTTTGGAATAGTTGTTTCTGCAGCCAAACTGATTGAATTCTTCAATATTTCCTATTGATCATCCACATCTCGAAATAGGATCTCTAGCATAGACAAAATATCAAATCTGTTCTGTACTTCTATGTTGAATGTGTTTTGTATTTCCTTGGTAATTCTCAATGTACACAGATCATATTTAGTGTTTCCTGTTATATACTTGACTTTCTTTAACTTTACCCTCCATGTACATATAAGTAATCTGTGGTCACTATAATAGTCAGCCATTGGAACTGTTTTTGCAATTGTTAACGCATTTCGAAAGCTACTGCTAATCAAAATATAATCAATCTTTTTTCTAATCCTGCTATCAGGATTCTTCCGTGTCCATAATTTTCTTGGGTGTTGTTTAAACCAGGTGTTTCCCACAATCATTTCCTGCTTTTTTGCTCATTCTACAAGTCTGTATCCTCTTTCTTTTCTCTCTCCCAAACAATGGTTTCCTACTGTGTATCCATCACCTTGATTTCCTACTTTTGCGTTGAAGTAACCTATTATGATGTTTATTTCTGAATATTTACATTTCTTTAAAGCAGACTCTGTATCTTTATAAAATTCCTCTACACTATCTTAACTGGATTCTCCTGTTGTGGCATATATTTGAATAACGTTTATTCTAAAAGGTCTGCCGCTTAATTTCTCTAGTGGAACTCTGTCTGACACAGCCCAATACAGGACAATGGGCAGAAAAGCTGAAAAACATCTAATGCTAGTGGAAATGTGGTTTCTGAGAAAAATGCAAAGAATACCATGGACAGACAGAAAAACCAAAGAGCAAGTACTACAAAAGGCAAATGAAAAGCGTAAACTGATTAGAGAAATTGGACGTAGACAGTCAACAATTTTAGACAGGTTATGAGAAGAAATAAAATAGAGAACTTGGCGACAGCTGGCAAGATTGAGGGATAAGAACAAGGGGAAGACAAGATACGTATCTGGATGGCTTCGTCACGTGGCATTATCGAGACAAGAACACGGATCTGATCCACAACTCTGGTGATTGTGTAGTCAGAATGTAGTCAATCTGGTTTCTGATCCTGCTATCAGGACTCCCCCATGTCCATAATCTTCTAGGGTGTTGCTTAAACCAGGTGTTTCCTACAATCATTCCCTTTTCTTTTGCCTACTCTACGAGTCTGTATTCTCTTTAATTTCTCTCTCCTAAAGCATAGTCTCCTACTGTGTATCTATCACCTAGATGTCCTACTTTTGCATTGAAGTCTCCTATTATGATGGTTATATCTGAATTTTCACATTTCTTTAAGGCAGACTCTATGTCATTATACAATTTCTCTACACTATGTTCACTGGACTCTACTGTTGGGGCATATACTTGAATAACATTTATGCTAAAAGGTCTGCCACTCAATTTAACTAGTAGAACTCTGCCGACACGGCCCAATATCCTTGAACAGATGTTGATGTTTTCCGGTCAAAATTATTGCCACTCCCCTTTGTCGATCTTCACCTCCAGAATAAATAATCTTAAAATCTTCATCTATCTTGATGCCTGCTCCTGTCCATCTCGTTTCGCACATCCCTAATATATTAATTTTCTCTCTTTGTATTTCTTGTTTTATGTTCTCTAAATTTCTGTCGTCGTTTAACGTCTTAACGTTCCATGTTGCTAATTTAAATGTCTCTGTCCTTGTCTTGCGATGATCAGTCTTTAAGCGAATCATAATGTACTAGGCACTTTCAAAGAGGTATTTTGCCGTTGCTTTCCTCTATGGATGACCGCAACTATTGCCTGCATTCGCGAAACTCGAGACCATAACCAACAAATATCTGTCGGCTGCCCTCAAAATTTCATCCACCACCTGCCTTCCATGGCTTCTTTTGAACACTTCCAATAAACGAACACGAAATAACATCACATAATCCACAGGAAAACATTATCCACAGGAAATCCACAGGAAATCCACAGAAAAACACTGGACATCGTCTCCCCGAAGAACATCGCGTCATCTCGGCGCCATGTACCGGAAGCGTACATGTTGGGTACACTGTTGGGTGGGGCTTATTTTCTTTTGAATGCGAATGCTGAACAATGAGTTATGAAATAGACTGGAAACGAGCAAATGGAAATGCTGATTGTGAAAAGAATGTAAAGAGTGTCATGGGAAGATCTTGGGATTTTCAGGCGTTACAAGATCATTCATAAACACCAGACGGACACGTCTGTGACATTGATGGGCGCAGCAACAGAAGATGCGGAACCAAGAATTAAAAAAATACTAGAAAAAATACTAGGCAAGAGAGACAGAGGAAGAAAGAGGGAGGTTTCAAATAGCATGGCAACATAACAAGAACACTAAATTCATAAAAATACGACACAAAAGAGAGGACTGAAGGGTCGTGCTCGTCGATGTCTACCCCTGATTATGCACCTGAAGGAGAAGTTGCGTATTACATGTCGCTATAATTCACACAAGGAGCAATCTTTGTATTCATATCATCAGCTATTATTTACTTGCCATGTGAAACTATAGCCGCACCCTGAACGTCAGAATAACAACTTACGATGCCAAATAAAGCAACAGCAGCCACACCGTGCGATGCTTGTGCAGCGTCCTGGAAACTGGAGAATAGCTCCGTGTTGTAGCCGTACATCTGCAGCTGGTTGGTAATCAACGAATGTTATATATATATATATATATATATATATATATATATATATATATATATATATATATATATATATATATATATATATGCATACACGTGCATACACATACATGCATACACATGCATGCATACACATGTTTTTCATATGCACTCGCGCACACGCACATACATACATACATATGTACGTACATACGTACTTATGTACACACGTACACACACAGACAGACAGACAGACATACAGACAGACAGACAGACTGACAGACACACACACACATACACACATACATACATACACACATACACACATACATACACACACATACACACATACATACATACATACATACATACATACATACATACATACATACATACATACATACATACATACATACATACATACATACATACATACATACATACATACATACATACAGACAGACAGACAGACAGACAGACAGACAGACAGACAGACAGACAGACAGACAGACAGACAGACAGACAGACAGACAGACAGACAGACAGACAGACAGACAGACACACACACACACACACACACACACACACACACACATACACACATACACACATACATACATACACACATACACACATACACACACACACATACACACATAAACACATACACACATACACACATACACACACACATACATACATACACACATACACACATACACACATACACACATACACACATACAATACAATACAATACAATACAATATGCACATAAATGTAAAATATATACATATAATCCTATAACGTGTACATGTATATGTATGTATAATCAGTGTCGAACTGGATCTAAAATATTTGTCTCCAGGAGACAAAGCTACTAAAAGGTAATTAAAAATGTTAAAATCATTGTCTACAAGGTGTGGACTGCGCCTGGCCCTGCAGCAAGCAGGGTTAAGATCGGCTAGCCTCTATCAGAAGGGGTGAAAGTAAAAATTGGTAGTCTGCCAATGACCCGCAGACTAAAGTTAATCCCACCTCCTTGTGGTGTAGACCGGGAAACCATCACCGATAGATCATGGGCTAACGGGGCTATGGCTCGCCGTAGGGAACGGACTCCCTATGGTCAGATTCTTGTCCTAAACCTGCGACTGGCCTCGCAAGCCAGCAGGGTATTCTCACACTGCTGATAGAAGTATTAAGAAGTAAACACGGACCCAAATAAAGATATAGACTCGGCAATGTTAATGGATTACGAGACAGATCAGAGATTCAAAAAATAGGCACAATGAACGTCTGCTGTTTTAATAGTAAAGAAGAAGAACTTATAGAAACAGTAGAAGAGAGGAAAATTGGAGGGGAAGGATGCAAGGAGATCCACAACAGTTCCTGGAGTGGAACAACAAGAAAGGGCAAGACACGGTGTGGGAATAGTCATTGAACCACGGCTAGCAAGAGGAATACAAGAAATAAAATACATATCAGAAAGAATGATAACAATAAGAATAAAAGAACAAACAGTTACAACATACGTACAAATATACTCACCATGGAATACAAATAAAAATGAGCAAGGATACGATAAACCCTACGAAGACATCCATGACGTGCTATGTAAAATAGAGAAGCAGGACAACATCATAGTTATGGGAGACTTCAATGCAAGACTAGGACATAACAGCGTGGACATAGGAAAACATCTTGGAGCATTTATGGACCAACATAATAAAAGAAAATGATAACGGAAGTAAACTGATAGAGCTATGCAGCCAACACGACCTCTATATAACAAACACATTCTATATACACAAAGACTCACAAATATACACCTGGAATAAACGGAACGATATAGATACCAAAAACCAAACTGATTTTATATTAACAAGAAATAACAGAATGAGAAATATGTTAAATGCAAAGGCAGTGTGTCTTAACTTAAGTATTAAGACTTAAGTATAAACACAGACCACAAGACAGTTGTTGCAACAATAAGAACCAACAGAAGGAGAAAGCAAAGACCAGGAAAATACATGCCATGCGAATCAGTAAACTTAAAAAAAAAGAAAAAAAGAAACATCAAAGACGAGGCAGTGAGGAAAAACTATGAGTAAAAACTAACTGAAATGTTTGTAAAATTACGGATTGAAAGAAAACAGTGGAAGAAGAATGGGAGTTGTTCAAATCAAGAATTTTAAATACCGCAAAAATAACATATGTAACCACGAAAAAAAGCAGATAAAGAAAATAACAAGTTGGTGGAACGCAGAGATATAGAAAGCTGTCAAAGACAAAAAGGAAAAAATATAAAAAGTGGTTGAAGAGAAAACAGGAACGTGATTACACAGAATATAGAATAGTGAGAAGACAAGTAAATAGAATAGTAAAGAGAGAAAAACAAAAAGACTGGGAGGAATATGGCGAAACCCTAAATAAAACTACAAGGAGGCAACTAGAAACTTCTACAGAAAGATAAGTGCAATGAGAACCAGAAGATAACCCTTTGACCCAAATGACATAATTAACAGCGAAAATGGAGAACCAATAAGTGAACAAAACAAAATCTTAATAAGCTGGAATCAGTACTTCGAACAACTTCTCAACATCCCATCAGATGTCACATGAATTCAAGAAACCGACACAGATGCCACCGAAGAACTAGAACCAGACACACTGAAAGAAGAAATTATAGAAGCCGTCAGATTAACCCCCTTTGAACAAATCACCGGGACAAGATGAAATACCTAATGAACTAATTAAAGCAGCAAGAGAAGTAGGAAACAGCATGGCTACATAGACTATTCAATCATGTTTGAGTAGAAAAACTAACAATACGAGACTGGGGAAACGCCGTAATTATCCTAATATGGACTAAACAAAGGTATTAAAAGAAAATGCACACAATACAGAGGCATTTCCCTTTGAGTCATACTGGGGAAACATTTTGCAAAATTCTTGAGAAAAGATTACGAACTTCTGTAGAAACCCAGCTAAGCGAAATACAGCTTGGATTTAAGAAAAACAAAGGATGCACAAATGCCATTTTTGGTCTTAGGGAACGTATAGAAAAATCAATCGAATTAAAAAAAAACACCCTTTGTCGACCACGAAAAGGCATTCGAAACAAGCTCTGGGAAATCCTTGAACAATATGGAGTGTGTACACATCTAGCAAACCTATGTAGAAGCTTATACAACAACAGTGAATGCATAGTGAGAGCAACTGGAGGATACTCAGAACCCTTCACCATAAGATTCGGAGTACGACAAGGTCCCTCTCTTGTTCATAACCTATATAGACAACATATGTAAAGAAACCAGTCAAACAGATACCGCAAGAACACCGCATGACGAGAACACAGAAGAAGAGCCATCTGCAAATTACACCATTAGAGAACTCCTGTTTGTGGACGACCAAACACTAATAGCAAAATCAGAAGCTGAATTCCATGACCACATGAATAGTCTAAATGAAATGTGCAGGGAACATAACATGAAAATTAGCACAAGCAAAAAAGAGGTAATGACTAAAGAAGAAAACAACAACAACAATTCACCTAAACGATCATCTCCTGAAACAAGTAAAGAATTTCAAGTACCTAGGAAGTATAATATCATCAAATAACAAATCAGAAGACGAGATCGAAAATACATGCAATAAAGCAAACCAACTCATTGGACAAATGGCACAAATACTAAGGAACATCATTTGTTCGCAACTGCGGAGCGCTATAGAGAACAAGTCACCTTAACTGTTCAAGAAACCTGATACGGGGGAGAAAATGGCATGTTGCAAGACTAACACCAGAAGACACCCGACACATCAAGATGGGCAGCGTGAAAGCCGCCAAGACCTTAAAGAAGACGAAAGGAGATAACCTGCCTGCGAGCTGCAGCAAAGAACCAGAACCTACAGTAACCTCAAATGAAGCTACCACAAGGAAGACTGACGACTACCCGCCACAGACAATAGCCAAGACTATTGAGAAGCTGAGAGAGGAGAAAGACACCAGAGTCGGAAACACCGACTTACAGACGATCAGATGGGTTATCAAGCGTTTCCAAGTGGAGCTCACAGATGACTAGTTCCCGAAGCTGCTACAACGGAAGAATCTCCACATCCGAATCTTGAAGGCGGAGCGGCTTCTGACATTCTCCAAGATTCCCACAACTTAAGCGGTGGTGACAACAGAAGGCAGCGAGATGCCAAGCCAAGTGTTGATGAACAAGAAAGCTCAACAGCCGGAAAGATTCATTCCGAGAATAACACAATGCTCAAGATGCCAGAGGGCCGGCCACAGCAGAACAATATGCCGCAACAAGACAGAGACTGCCGATACTGCACCGAACACCATGCATTCAAGGAATGTCCGCTGGCCAAACAGGACAAGGACTTACGAAAGCCCACCAAGAGAAAATGCGCCAACTTCTATGGCAAGCACAAAGCAAGATACCTGGCTGTCCGTACCCCCAAAGCCACAGACGTCGTAAAAACCGCCATAATCACAATCACTCCATTCAAAGAAACACGGCGGAGGTGCGAGACAGCCTCAGGCATCTCACAAGCTGAAAAAGTTCAGCTCCAAGGACAGATTGACGAGCTGAAGAAGGAAGTCAAGGCACTGCTGACATCGACAACAACCAGCGACAACGAAAACTACTGGCTGACATGAAGGAAATCCAGCTAGAGATGGAGCGCATGGCACAGATGAAAAAGGAGAATGAAGAAATTCTAGAAGCCATCAAGACAGAACGAGAACTGCTAAGAAAGTCGAAAGGGACTACTCAAAACAACAAGAGAAACCAGCGAAAGACCGCAGAGAAGCCACAAGGGGAAACCAAACCAAAGACAATCAGAAACCAGCAAGCTAAAGCCAGCATGTCCAACCACGACGCCAAGAAACTCAAGGTGAAACCAGTATCCCGCCAGACCTCTGAAGAAAACCTTGAGGAGGACTCCGACACACCTGAAATGACCAAGGAGGAATACATCGCAGGGAAAAATGACTTTGCAGGAAAAATAAACTCGAAAATGAAAAAATGAAAGAAGACCGCAAAAGAGGAGAGGAAGCCATCGAAAGGATTCTACGGGACATCACAGAACCATGAGTGCAACAGAGTCAAATTAAAGAGTACATTATGTAATTACTACAACCAGTCAAGCAAGACGTACCAGGAGACAAAACTGACAAAAGAAACCACCAGAGGAGACGGACACAAAGGAGAACCCGCCGGCCAATCATCCAGCTGACGTCACGGGTATAAACACTTCAAGATCGAAAGCCAGCTAACACTGGCGCAGAAAACGAGACAAAATTATAACGCACCATGACACACCGCAAATATAACCAACGCCACAGAGGCTGGTTGACCAGGAGGAAGGTTTTTTTTTTCTACAACTGGAAAGAACAAACATGTATCAATAGCTACTTAGAAAGCACTTTACAACACAATCTTGCTACCAACTCTATGCTACCAATGCCAAATCTGGACAATGACAGAAAAAGAGAACAGAAAAATCACAACAACATAAATTAGAGTCCTGAGAAAAATAATCAACGGATCAAGAAAAGATAAGATAAGAAATAAACAAATCAGGACTAAAGTGCAGGCTATAGCAGCGCTAGATTTTATTAGAAAGCAGCAAGTCAAATTGTTTAGCCATGCAAGTAGGTTACTGCCAAGTAGCAATTGTAAATAAGAACGAAAGTGAAAGTAGACGTCACGATGCGAGTCAAGCTAGAAATGGCGGTTCAAGAAGGTTATGTTTTCGACAGCAGCTATAATTATAATGGAAAATATCGTTAGCAGGCTGACACTAGACATCGCAATAGATTTGGGCAGTCATTCAGGGATCTAGGCTGAGGGCAGAGGAGATCTAGTGACGGCGTTCGCTGTTCCATTCCGCCATGCAAGGTGGAATGAATGGCCAATTAAAGTAAAGTTGTAAGTTGGCTTAGTTCACAAACTAACTGTGGTATTCTGTCACAAAGACTTCTTGGAAACGATCGTACATGGTCGATCATGAAGATTTAATTATTATATTTAACTCACAGTTGGTACATATTTAAATTGGAAACGGCATCTACACTATGATAGTGACCAACTGCATGAGAAAGATATTATTATTGAATAAACAATTGACCTGTCGAGGACGTCCAGTTGTTCTTTTGTGCAAGTGACTACTCGTTGTGGTTTTGTGAGATTGCCATTTCATCAAAACGGGGCTGTAGTTGGTGTATGGCAGTTACCAAACTAACAGTATACCACAACAAGAGGTTCAAAATGTTGCTGTTATGTAGTCGGGGGCGAGGTTGGGGTGAGCGCCCAACTTTGCATAAAAACCCCAATGGCTCGTGCATTCATCACCTGTGCAGCAATAGTCCAACTCCTGGCCTTTTCGTGGCGGAGCTGTTTTAACTAACAGGAGAAGGGGCGGCGGCGAGTCACTGGCGCCGAAAAATAACCAGAACGCTCTAGACGAGTATGCACGTACATGCATGCGCAGACAGTGTATGCGTGCCTACACACCTAAACTCGAGTAAGACCACAGACTGCTCTAGCAAAGGAAAGGTGCTAAAGAAGGAGGCAACCAGTCAGGAGGTGCACCATAGAAATCAGGATGCCACGCAATTACGCCATGAAACATGTCGACAACTGCTAAATGTTATATTGCCCGCTCTGCTCCGGACCCCCAGGCAGGTGCCGTGCCGGGTCATATGCCTCGAAAGGGTCCAACCACAACTACTGGAGGTCCTTCTCAGATGTCCTGTAGAGCCAGGGGACCTGATAATAGAGCGTCTGGCCATACCAAACAAAGACTAAAAATAATGCACTGGAATGCGAAGGGTGTCAGAAAAAAAAAAAAAAAAAAAAAAACAAACTAGAAAACATCTTCGACCAAGAAAAAGTAAGCGTATGTTGCTTGCAAGAAACTCACTTCAATAAAAATAAAGCCTTCAAAATCAGAGGCTACCAGTGTTACCAATCTGACCGAAAGGATAGGCGAAAGGGTGGGATCCTGACACTTGTAAAAAATAACATCTCTGCTTCCCAAAATGAAGTTTACATGAGTTTACATGTACTGCCGGCTCAGCACCATACCTCCGTGCATCAGTGAGCAAAAATCGGCCAGGCCCTCTCATCCGGGGATCCCTCATAGCTGAGAACCTTCGAAACAAGTGTATCTGAACTAAGCATTCCTGTAGTTCCACCTTGAGAGAATACTGCTTTCACTTACAAGATCATTTTCTACAGTTAGAAATACTGGCCGATGGACACTGCCACCAAGTTGTTTCCCAAAATTCTTGTAATGTTCAACTCCAGGTCTGGTGAATGAAAAGCCAGGTCAGGTGTAGTTGTAGTATGCCATGGTCTCGAGTAGAAAGTATGTGGTTCGGACGGTTTGTTAATCAAGATGAATCTATGGCTCCTTCTTCAGAACCTTTCCTTTGCTAGAGCAGTCTGTGGTCTTACTCGAATTAAAACAGCTCCGCCACGAAAAGGCCAGGAGTTGGACTATTGCTGCACAGGTGATGAATGCACGAGCCATTGGGGTGTTTATGGAAATTTGGGCGCTCACCCCAACCTCGCCCCCGACTACATAACAGCAACATATGATGAATCTAACTGAGTTTCAGACACTTAAACTTAAGACAGGCAATACAGACCTTTATCTGATCAATTACTACTGTCCAACTGACCACCCACATGCACCAGACATACTACCATTAAAAGAAAAAAAATAGTTGTGTGCGGCGACTTCAACAGCCACTTGCAGAGCTGGGGCTATGACCACATGGACAAGAGAGGAGAAAGACTGGAAGACTGGCAGGATGAGAATAGATTCATCTTGATTAACAAACCGTCCGAACCACATACTTTATACTCGAGACCATGGCATACTACAACTACACCTGACCTGGCTTTTCATTCACCAGACCTGGAGTTGAACATTACACGAAATTTGGGAAACAACTTGGTGGCAGTGACCATCGGCCAGCATTTCTAACTGTAGAAAATGATCTTGCAAGTGAAAGCAGTATTCTCTCAAGGTGGAACTACAGGAATGCTTAGTTCAGATACACTTGTTTCGAAGGTTCTCAGCTATGAGGGATCCCCGGATGAGAGGGCCTGGTCGTTTTTCGCTCACTGATGCACGGAGGTAAGGTGCTGAGCCGGCAGTACATGTAGCCTACCTACCTCGTGAGCGAGTACTAAAGGTAGAACCCCCCCCCCCCCCCCACCCAGTCGCACGAAATAGTTACGAAAATGTCTGTATCTATGCTCACATAGAGTGTAGTCAAAGGTGGAAAAACGTCTTAATAACACGAAATGGAACGCTTGGCTAGCGAATCCATTGCGTGGTCCGAAGTCTGAAGTGAAACCTTGCCTAGTGGTTGTCGTCCGCAGACTATCCGTTCCTGGTTTGTGCTTGAGCGACCAGTGGCAAGCGAAATGCCCAATACACGGAAGTGAGGAATCAAACAGCCATGAGCAGGACGTGGCAATTCCTCGGGTGAGCCCAGTCTCAGAGCAGCATGTGCCGGCTCTGCATTAATGGAAGCCTCCTTGGATAGCAGGGAACCCCATGGGTCTGTTCCCCTGCCCTTCCCTTTGGGGGGGGCCTGGGGCCCGGGGGGATTGGGTCAATTTGGGGACTTTTTTCCTTTTTTCC
>JACEFZ010007344.1:12500-25253 GCA_014155875.1 Cepaea nemoralis | reverse complement strand
GGATGTGCGCTCTCTCCTGTGCTATTTAATGTCTACATGGACAGAATATCCAAAGAAGCAAGTCTTGACAGAACAGATTCAGAAAATCTAGAACTCTTTACTCCAGATGAAACAACTGATCCAGAGGAAATAAATGAACTTCTACTTACAGACGATCAGTGCCTGTTTTACAGCGATGACGGCAGCCTACAAAATCATATAACTAATCTGAGTTCAACCTGCAGCAGATACAATATGAGTATAAACACAACCAAAACCGAAGTAATGCAAGTTAGCAGATCGCCGGGCCCACTAAGTATACAGATAAATAGCACAACTCTGAAACAAGTTAAAGAATTCAAATATCTTGAAAGTATGATCACAGAAGATGGCAGATTGGACAGAGAAATCGAATCCAGATGTCAAAAAGCTGGTGCACTTACATATCAACTATCACCCTTACTGTAACATCCAAATATACCCATGTCTGCAAAACGAAAGATAATAAACAGCATTTTCACACCAAACTTATGCTACCAATCTCAAACCTGTGCTTTATCCAAATCACACTTTCGCAAAATCAACACCTGTGAGATGAGATGCCTGAGGAGAGCTGCCAACTTAACAATCCGAGACCGAGTAAGAAATGCTGTTATCAGACAGACCGTGGGATCAACACCTTGTACCACATTTATTGAAAGACATAAGATCAAGTGGTTTGGCCATGTCGTTAGAATGCTACACCATCAACTACCATCACTGGCCTTACACCAAAGATCATCTGCGGCGAGACCAAGAGGACGCCCAAGAAGAAAATGGATTGACGATATCAAAGACATTGTACAACTACACGGAATGACACTATCCAGTGCCGCCCACTCGCAAATTATTCCTCCCCACAACGCTTGACAGCAGAAGTGGAAGATGATGATGATGATGGTGATGATGATGATGATGATGATGATGATGATGATGATGATGATGATGATGATGATGATGATGATGATGATGATGACTTGTATGTTACATTGTGGTACTTCCTTCTTCCTAGTGACGACGATAATTTGTATCTTCTTACACTTTAATTCTAACCCCAGTTGTTCACAGTGTGCAACAACCGCATCTACTAGATGTTGCAGATCCTGCTCATTGTTTGCAATCAATACTGTATCATCCGCAAATCTAATGTTATTGATGTTACGTCCCCCAGTGATGACTCATTTCATATCTTCTACATTTCTGACACTATTTTCACTCATCATCATCAAGTGCCGTGCCGGCTGGCGTAGGCGTTCATGGCTCTCCATAGATCTCGGTCTTTGGTTTTCTGGATCAACTCTGCTGCTGATATTCCTCCATGCCACCGTCTCAATCCATCCAGCATCACTTCTCTTGGTCTACCTCTGCCTCTCTTCCCCTCGATCTTTCCAGTTGTTACGATGTTCTCCAATGCCTCTCTTCTCATCACATGACCGAGGAAAGCTGTTTGTCTCCGTCTTATTGTTGTATATAATGTTCTAGTTTCGTTAGCCTGTTTCAGGCTGTCGTCGTTAGTTACTCTGGCAGTCCAAGAAATTCGCAACATTCGTCTCAGGAACCACATCTCTGTTGCTTCTAATTTCTTCTTAATTTGTTCATTTACATTCCAAGATTCACTGCCATACAGCAAAACTGGTTCTACATAGCATTTCAGCACTCTCTTTCTTACATTCAGTGATAGTGACTTATTGCATAAGATACTCTTCATTTTCTGAAATGCGGCTTTTGCCTGCCCTATTCTGCTCCTAATCTCTGTTGTACATCTTCCATCTGATGTTATAAATGCCCCTAGGTATCTAAAATTATCAACTTGGTTAAGGATTTTCCCTTCTATTTCTATGTCATATTTTGGTGTCACCATTTTCTTTGATATTACCATTGTTACTGTTTTCTTGATATTCAAGGAGAGTCCTTTCCTTGCACTCTCTGTTACTACAACGTCTAATAATTGTTGTAGGTCTGTTGAATTATCCGCCACCAATACTGTGTCATCTGCATAGCGTATATTATTTATATTATAACCTCCAACTAGTATTCCTGGCATCTCTTTGATCTCTCTCATTATTACTTCGCTATACAGGGAGAAAAGATCTGGTGACAAGACACACCCTTGTCGTACTCCTAGCTTTATCTGTTCGTAACTACCCTCTTTATTTCCCATTTTAATTGCTGCTACTTGGTTCCAGTAAATATTCTTTATTATTCTTAAATCTTTTCCATCAGTGTTGATATCTTCCAACATTTTAATCAGTTCATCATGTTTTACTTTATCAAATGCCTTAGTATAATCTATGAAGCACAAATATATGTCTCTCTGTTTCTCTATTGACCTTTCTATTAGTGTCCGTAATGTATAAATTGCATTGTTTGTGCCCTTTCCTTCCACAAATCCATACTGTTCTTCACTAATTTCCATTTTTATTATCTTTTTGGTTCTTCTCATTATGATTCTGAGTAGAAGCTTAGTGATATGGTTTATAAGGTTAATTGTATGAAAATCTTTACAATCAATTGCTCCTGGTCTTTTTGGTATAGCTATAAATACAGATTTCAGCATATCACTGGGTAAATATCCACTGCTGTAAATATCATTCAACATTTTGGTTAATATATCTACTCCAAATTCTCCCAATACTTCTAATTCTTCTATTGTGATTTCATCTGGCCCAGCTGTTTTTCCTTTCTTCATACGTTTCATAGCGTCAGCGACTTCTTCTTTCAGAATAGGTGGACCTTCTAAGTTACTATCTTCTGTTAATTCTTCCCTTTCTCCTTCATATAATTCTCTTATATACTCATTCCACCTCTTCATTATAGCATCTTCCTCTAATATTATCTTTCCTGTTTTTGATTTCAAACACCCTGTATTTATTCTTATTTTTCTTCCTGTAAGCTCACTGATTTGTCTGTGCATATTTTTTGTATCTTTAATGGAATTTAATTCAATTTTTTTGCATTGCTCGTTTAACCAACTTTCTTTAGCCTTCCCACATTTATCTTTTATTTCTTTATTTATCTTAGCGTATTCTTGTTTGTCATTTTTACTCTGTTTTCTTTTGTTCATCAGTTTTAAGATATCTTCATTCATCCATTTTTTCTTAGCTATTTTGCCTCTCTCCGGTAATACTTCTTTGCTAGTTTGATGAATGGAGTCCCTTAACATTTCCCATTGTTCATCTATACTCTGTATTTTAGTTATTGCATTGTACCTATTTTTCACAGTCACTCTGTATTGTTCTTGCATTTCTTTATCTATTTTCAGAACCTCTTTATTAAGTCTCATGTTCTTAACCATTTTTTTCCCTCTCTTTAATATTACTTTTATTTGTCCACATAGTGGTATATGATCACTATTACAGTCAGCACCAGGCATTGTCTTTACATTAATTAAAGCATTTCTAAATCTTTTATTAATTAGTATGTAGTCAATTTGGTTGCGTATTTTCTTATCAGGGCTTATCCATGTGTACAGTCGTCTTTTATGGTGTTTAAACCATGTGTTTCCAATTATCATATCATTGATATTTGCCCATTCTATTAGCTTTTCCCCTCTTTCATTTCTTGTACCTAAACCATAATTCCCCACTACATCCTCCATTTTTCCCTTTCCTACTTTTGCATTAAAATCACCAAGTATTATCTTTATTTCTTGTGATCCAATTTGAGCCATCGCCATTTCTATTTCGTCGTAAAAGTGTTGTATTTCTTCATCACTACTGCTTGCTGTTGGTGCATATACTTGTATAATATTTATGTCTATTGGTTTGCCTTTGATTTTTACCATAATAACTCTATCTGAAATACACCAGTATCCATTAATTGACTTGGCTGTTTTTTTCGTCTAATATGATTCCTACACCTTTTTCATGTGTATCCCCTCCAGAATAAATTATTGTGTGATTGTTAGCTATAATTTTGCCCGATCCCTTCCATCTCATTTCACTAACGCCTAGTATATTCATTTTCATGCTATCCATCTCTATTAGAACATTGGTCAACTTTCCTAGCTCATTTAATGTCCTAACATTCCATGTTCCTACTCTAAATTTATTTATTTTAGTTAAGATTTTGCCATCAGTAGCTGGATGACGGTCTGGTGTCACCTGTGGCTCATGACTGTCCCTACCGGACGAGGATGCCCTAAGACAGCCATTAACGTCGTTCACTAACTTTGATATATGATTATATGTTTTGCCATGAAGTCTTGGGAAGATAATGTGGTGGTTTCCCCTTGCCTTCCACATTCACATGGTGGTCTTTTTACCTCTGCCTTTGACAGCCATTTCCGACTGTAAGGACAAGTGAGTGCCCTGCTCTGCTCAGCTGCAGAGTTGTCCACTTATTCCGGTGGATACTCGGTCCCCAGAGCTGTGTTAGCCACACCGTGGTGTGTTTCCGTCCTCTACCGCGGGGAGGTGCAGTTGGGATTTTCCCTTCATAAAGTTATGGTCTCTGACCAAAACTCTCCAGTACTTTTATTTTCACTGTATAGGGAAAAAAGATCTGGAGACATTACACATCCCTACCACACACCTCTCTTAATAGGCTGATATTGACCTACTTCATTATCAATCCCTATGGTAGCTTGTTGTTTCCAATATATGTTTTTTACAAGTCCAAGATCTTTCCCATCAGTTTGTAGATCTGCAATCATATTTATCATATTGGCATGTCTTACTTTATCGAAAGCTTTTTTTTTTTTTTAAATGTTGCATATCCCTTACAGGGCGTTGCAGTCAACACGAGCATTTTTCAGCTGATGTTAATGTACTAGGCAAGATTACGCTTATTTAGTTTGCCATTGCTCTCGGAGAGACCGGCTCACATACCCCCGTAAGTTGTCAGCGCGGCACGAACCGCTGCCGATTCTCGTGCAGCTGCGTTACTCACGAAAATGTACGGGATTACGGAGAAAGACGTTTGGTTTTTTTTGCTTACTTCTATAGAACGTTAAATCAATTCAGCATAAATTTCAGCGTTTCAGCATAAATACAGCATTTATTAAACCCTTGCCTTCTACAAACCCACATTGTTCTTCTCATATTTCTATAACCATTATAATTGCTACCCCTGGCTGTTTTTTTCTCTCCACCAGAATGGATTATGCCTGGTTTCAGATATACCTAACATGTGAATATTCAGTCTTCTTATTTCTTTCTTACGGTATTCAAAGTTCGGGATGTGTGTGGTTAATTTCCTTTAAATTTTATGTGGCCTTAGGAGGCCAGTAAAAAAATGTTTTCCCCCCATAGTGGGGGATATATCAGCTGTACATCTGCATGTTACATTAAAAGTATACTTTCAAAATTTAAGAAATAAATGTAGAACTACAAAGATGATTATAAAATCTAAGTAAGCAAAAATTAAAGACAAGTTGTATAAGAAAACTAAAAGTATTATTCTTTAGCTTAAAAAATTTAATGTCGATGATAATTATTTTATTTCTAAGTAATAAGTGGAGAGAATTTTCATTTAAATAATAATCTTATAGCTAATTATATAATTTATTTCTTTAAACTCTAGTAATCTCCCTTACAACAATATTCAATGTTTATTCCCCCCTACTCATTGCACATCTAGATGTTTTCCTTTTTGCTATCCGGTAATTCCGCAGAATGCTTGACTATAATTATTAATAAGTGTAGTGAGTAATCAAGGCATTACTATCATGTTATTATGATGTTATAAATATGCTCTAAGCAACTAGGTAAACGCATGCGCAGTTGAATTGTATGATTTACATTATTTTACTATTATAGGAGCTATTTATGTAAAAGAAAAAGGTAGGGGGGGGGGGAGATGTTAGAAAGCAATGCACCATTTGGCAGAGAGAGAGAGAGAGAGAGAGAGAGAGAGAGAGAGAGAGAGAGAGAGAGAGAGAGAGAGAGAGAGAGAGAGAGAGAGAGAGAGAGAGAGAGAGAGAGAGAGAACTCATTCATTCATTCAGTAGCATGTTCTTTGAAGAACCTCGCTCCCATAACAACCTTCCGGAAAACCTCTCGATCATAAGCAAGATGTCCCGCGTCCGATACACCCATCTGGAGATCATCCGCCACATCCTGCACCCATCTTCTCTTTGGCCTTCCTCTTCCTCTCTTTCCAGACATATACCCCTCCATTATTGTTCTCTCAAAACTTTTGTGACGTTTCAAGTGACCAAAATATTTCAATTTTCTTTGTTTTATCGTCTTTAATAGCCAACCTTCTTCAACATTCAGCTCATGAAGTATGGACGCATTTGTTCTTTTCTTTACTCAAGATATTCTTAGAACTCGTCTATAACCATCCATTCATCATGTGCCATGCCGATAAGCGTGGGCGGTCTTGTTTTGCCATCTCACTCGATCACCAGAGACGTGGATCAGCTCCGTGTTTCTGTCTCGACTATGCCACGTGACCAAGCCATCCAGGTATTTACTTCTAGGTCTTCCCCTTGGTTTGTTCCCTTCGATCTTTCTTACCAGTTGTCACCAAGTTCTCCAATTCATTTCTTCTCATAACATGCCCAAAAACTTTTCACTGTTTACGTCTAATGTCTCTAATAAGTTTACGATCTTCATTTGTTTCTTGAAGAACTTGTTCATTGGTTTTTCTGTTTGTCCATGGTATTCTTTGAATTTGCCTCAGAAACCATATTTCTACATCCATCAGATGTTTTTCAGCTTGACTGCTCATTGTTCAAGCTCCACATCCATTTAAAAGTACAGGTTCTATGTAGCACCTCAACACTTTTTTTTCGTTTCAATTGACACCTTTTTATTGGTCAGTATGTTTTTCATTTTGCTAAAGGCAACTTTTGCCATGGCAATTCTTGTTCTAATATCTTCAAGGCATCTCCCATCAGATGTTATTACTATTCCGAGATAGTTGTACCTATTCACTTGTTGAAGAATATTCCCATTCACGTGTATATTACATTGTGGTATTTCGTTCTTCCTAGTGACGACCATAATCTGTGTCTTTTTACAATTTAATTCCAACCCTAGTTGTTCACTGTGTGTAACAACTGCATCTACTAAATGTTGCAGGTCCTGTTCATTGTCTGCAATCAAGACTGTATCATCTGCAAAATCTAATGTTATTGATCCATCGTCCCCCAATGTTGATTCCTTCCATATCTTCTATATTTCTGAAAATACTTTCACTGTACAGGGAAAACAGATCTGGAGACATTACACATCCCTGTCTCACACCTCTCTTAATAGGCTGATATTGGCCTACTTCATTATCAACTCTTATGGCAGCTTGTTGTTTCCAAATATGTTTTTTTACAAGTCTAAGGTCTTTTCCATCGTCTATAACATTTATATTCAAAGTAATTTATGCGCTGTTCAGCTTGTTTAGTAAGTGTCCAGGTCTCACATGCGTATGTTGCAATGGGAAAGATGCATGCTCTTAATTTTTGTAGTTCTGTCTGTCCCACTCCATAATTTATTCATTTGTTTTAGTCTTTGAATAGCAATTGATAGTCGTCGTTTAATTTCTTTTATTGTGTCACCGTTGTTGGTATTCAATGACCCAAGATATTCACAATTTTCCACCACCTCCAATTTTTCCCTCATTAACATATATCTTCTTTCTCCATAGTAGTTTTATCTGTATGCATTATCTTTGTTTTTGCTTTGCTAAGATATAAGTTGTGATTTTCACTATTCAATTGGGTTGAGGCTATTAGGTTTTCTATACCATTCTGTGTTGTGGATAGCAATACTGTATCATCAGCATACCAAATCTCTGGTATGTCATGACCACCGATATTTAGGGCATCATATAGCTCCCTGTTTATATCATCTCTTACATTTCTCATTATATTTTCGGCGCACAGGCTAAACAAATAGGCTTACAGCACACAGCCCTGACGGACTCCTTGCTTGATGTCAAACCAATCTGATGTCTCGTCATCTATTCTAACCGCTGGTTGTACTGCATGTGATAGAAAGCCCATATTCCTCATGATTTCCCAAAGTTTCCGATGTTGTACACAGTCAAATGCCTTTGAATAATCCACCAAACATAAGAATAGGTTGACATTAAATTATCTGCACTTCTCTATTATTAAACGCATGTTGCGTATGTGATCTCTTGTTCCTCTTCCTTGTCTAAATCCAGCTTGAACCACGTTAATCTCTACTTCCATTTTCTTACGAAGTCGTCCCATTATGATTTTTTTAGTAGAATTTTACTTGCATGACTGATCAGGGCAACAGTTCTATAGTTGGTGCAGAATTTCAGGTTACCCTTTTTGGTATTGGAATGAAGATAGTTCTCTTCCAATCTTTTGGCCGTATACCATATTTCCAATTCTTTTTACATAATACGTGATATATGCGTATGCTTTCTTCCCCTTTCACTTTAATTAGTTCAGCTGGTATCTCATCACATCCAGGTGATTTACCATTCTCCAGGTTCTTTATAGCCCAAGCAATTTCATCTAATGAGAGTTCAGGTTCTGTCTCTGCTGTCATTGGCTCATGTATCTCATTCATATCCTCACTGTCACTCATACCATACATTCCATTGCAGTACTCCTGCCATCTTTCTAGAATTTGTCTAGATTCTGTTAAGGTATTTCCCATCTTGTCACAGATAACATTCAATTGAGGTTGAACATTTCTTGTCAATAACTTCATTTCTTTGAACATTTCATAATCTCTTCCAGCCTTATGATATTGCTCTATTGTGATACAGCAATCTATATATATAAAAGACAATGTTTGTTTATTTGTTTGTCCTTTATGCGTTCCCGAACGGTCCATCCTATTGAGATTAAATTTTCTACAGATGTTCTTCTCACTCCCGCGGAGCCAACTGACATAGTTATTTAGTTTAAAATGAACAATTTTTCCTCCAGCACGAAAGAAAATGGCACGAGCTTCAGAAACAGACGAATAAATGTCCCGCCATCTTGCTGCAAGGGAACTCACTCTCTGATTAAACCAGAAATTAGGAACAGTTGTTGTTCTTCACTCCCGCGGATTAAACTGAAATAGAACGGGATCATCAGAAACAGACGAGCACGGGAACAGACGTGAACGGATAGATAGATGGATGGATAGATAGACAGACAGATAGATATACAGACAGACAGACAGACAGACAGACAGACAGACAGACAGACAGACAGACAGACAGGCAGGCAGGCAGACATGCAGGCAGGCAGGCAGACGGACGGACGGAAGAACGGACGGACGGACGGACGGATAGACAGACAGACAGACAGACGGACGGACGGACAGACAGACAGACAGACAGATAGACAGATAGACAGACAGATAGATAGATAGATAGATAGATAGATAGATAGATAGATAGATAGATAGATAGATAGATAGATAGATAGATAGATAGATAGATAGATAGATAGATAGATAGATAGATAGATAGATAGATAGATAGATAGATAGATAGATAGATAGATAGATAGATAGATAGATAGATAGATAGATATGTGATAGCGCCAAACCAACGATTTATTTTGGTTTGATCTGCCTCAAGAAAATATCTGGCAACGCCGGAAACGCCACTCTGAAACAAAGGGACCGGAGTCCATTTTTCCTTGTAGCAGCCAGCGGTGTGGGAAGGCAGGCGTTGGGGCCCTGTGTAGTTTTGTGGCCAGCCCGCTTTGAGACAAGATATGTGGGGTTTCCCATCTGTTCATCATTGAACAGCATATGTCAGAGGAAAAAGCTGTAAGTTTAAAATGTTAATTAATAAATATTTCTATAATCGCAGCACACGCCAGTTTACCAACTTGAAAGTGTTTACATGTGGAACGCGTGGGTGAAAATAATTGCTAGTTAGGTGAGCTTGTAGGAACAAAGAAATATAAATAGATAATGTAGATGAGTATTACTAAAGTGAGCTGTTCTACAGATCAATGTAACGTCCCTGAGGTTTTAGGAATATAACATTTAATTCATAGAGATGCCAGCAATCAGACATGGTGATGTGAAATACGAAGATAGGTCATTAGTGGTGGTTAAATATGGTAGAGACTGATGTCATGTCATGCCAGCCATGCTGGCACAAGATTATTTTGTTGAGAATGTATTTTACATGATTATCCTAGGACACTGTGTTACTGGCCAAATAGGTAGTGATTGATTTTGTGCTGTCCCTCTGTAAATGTTCCAAGCTAGCAAAAAAGTGGGAGATTCACCAAGATATATGTATGAGGTGTAAATTGAGATGTATGAGGTCATAAAATATTAGTTGATGAAGAGACCATGCCTAAAATTGAATGCTCATGAGTAGGGGAAAATAACCATAATATAGGTGTAATATTTATAACATGTGTAAAGCAGAGAATACTTACATGTTATATGTGGCAATGATGGGTTAATGTTTAAGCTATGTAGTTAGGACATGCAGGTAATAAATAGAAGTGAAGGAAATAATGTGTTGAATTGTAGGGACGCCATGCAGATTGATAGCCACTAGGCGTAGGAAATAATGCATCTTAATATGCGGGGTGCGTATCAGCAATCATTGTGTAATCGTAACTGCGAATGAAGTGTGGCTTTACTGAGGGAGAACAGGCAGGTGCATCTGGAACTGATATTGGTAAAGGGGTTTCTCATCTAGCATTGAAGTCTGGCATCACATCTGTTAACAGAATGCAGTAATGTTTGTCTAGGTGTATCAAGTTGTTGATGGAATCAGTGACTGAGATTCTGTCCTAAGTAAGCATGGCGGTTGTCGCACGGTGGAGAGGAGGTGATTTAGTACTGCGTACCACCCTTCGCAGAGATATTATGTATTTGTCGTGTGACATGAAGCGTAAGATGGCAAAATTTATAACCGGTGTATCATAGGAAGAATTGTGGGGAACAGAGCGCACGACTGTACATTTGCTGTCCACTCACAAATAATATTACACTGATTGTGTTGAGCCTTGAATAACACTTATTGGTCATAAGTGTGTAATAATGAAATAATATATATAGTACACTGGTTGTTATACTAGTGCTGATATTTTGTTTCTGCCCATGAACATGGTTATGACATAATATATATAGTACACTGGTTGTTATATTAGTGCTGATATTCTGTTTCTGCCCATTAACATGGTTATGCTTTGATCCTGTCTCATATGAATGGCACTCTGGTCACTATTTTGTGTACTTTCACTTGATAATATTGTGTGTTTATTTTATGAGCTATCTTAGGGGCCTCAGAGGGTGCCTCAATTGAGTTCCTGTGTAATACATGTTTATCTTTATCTTTAAATTTCTGTGAATGTTGTGATTCTTCTATTTGTAAGGTTACATTGTCACATTCTACAAATATGGTTATTCCTGTTTCCTTTACTTTTCATAGTTAGACATGTTTTGCTTGTTGGTTGTTAGTTGGTGATGCTAATCAAATGCTGTAACTTGCATGATATCATATGAGTGCTGGTATTCTTCATGCAAGCTTGGGAATTGTTGGGGTAGTTGTCCAGTGAAGCCTCCGTGGTGAGGCAACTCTATGTCTGATGGTGGCAGAGTTCATAATGTTGTGTATTGTTGCATAGGAGTAAAGTGTACTATCAGATGTGGAGCACAGGAGTTCAACCTGTCAATATATGTTTTATATTAGGGAAAAGAGTACGGTGTGTTAGAAAAACAGTTGCCAGTGTGCATAACAGTACGTAGAGCATTAGACTGAGGATATAATAGGTGGTGTTTTATTGTGGCTCTATCATGGACTGAACATTGATAGTGTTCTATGAACATGTGGTTTATAGGGAATATTGTGTTGTCCTGTGTTACCGGTGACTTGGTACAAATTAATGTGTAAAATACTCTGTACGGTGTGAACAGGGAACTGATTATGGGTTCCTTGGTAAATGTAGCTATTTTGGTAGGCAGGGAAGGTAACCCAATTTGTCAGCACACAGATGTCATTCTGGTGTGTGTTAACTGAATCAGTGTTGAGATGTTGTGTTTGTTTGCAGTGTCTGATGTGTGTTAACCAAATGTGTTGTGATGTTGTGGCAGTTTGCAGTGGCTGATGTATGTACTCTGTTATTTGTAGCTATGTGTTTACAGCTGGACAAATGAGATCAATCTTCCACTGCTTGTGTGTGTAGGAGCTGTGTGGTGTAGTTACATTGAACTGAGAAGGTGGAGCAGATTGACATTGTTGCATTAGGTGTTCTGTCCTAGCAATATCAAGTGTAATCTCAGGACAGCAGTGGCACAACTGGAGAAGACAATAAAGTGGGTGATCTGATGTTGCAACATTGACTGTTGTATTTAACAATTAGAGATGTAGTCAACTTGAAGAAGGAGGCAGCAAAGAATGGTCATGACAAACATCAGGGGTTACCTCAGAATAACAAAATAGATAATTAGATGAAGGGACATTTATGACCTATGGGTTAATTCAAAGGTTATATTGCATGTGCTCATTGCTTCATGTGTTTAATATGTTGTCTTTACCATGATAATCATAGATTGTGTTTTCCATTGTTACAGGAGCGGCTGACTAGTTAGTGTCAGCAGGCCTGGGTTCTTGGTGGGATAGTAAATTGTGTCACAACTCTTGTTTATGTCGCGTCTTGGGGTTTATGTTGTGTAACCTATGTTTTTGTAGTGCCTTATTGTCTGTGCAGTGTTGCTTGTGTCAAAGTTCTTTATAGTGTCAGTCTAACCAGCCATTGTTTGGAACACCTGTGTTGTGGTACTTGGTGTACCCTGTTGTCTTAAGTGCTGTTGATTGGTTAGGGGTTACCCACTGTGGTGATTTGAT
>JACEFZ010007344.1:0-7500 GCA_014155875.1 Cepaea nemoralis | reverse complement strand
ACGAGAAGGCCAGGAGTTGGACTTTTGCTACATAGGTACTGAATGCATGAGCCATTGGGGTATTTATGCAAGGTTGGGCACTCACCCCAACCCCGCCCAATAATTTTTTAATTAGGATTAAAATTAATTTAATAAGGATGATTTTGTGAAAAACAGATATTTCTCCGGTGAATAAAATGATTTATTTTGGAAGAAAATATTAAATTAAAAAGTGTTTTGCTGTTATAAATTATTTTCACATTTACAGTGTTCAAATTAAATTATTTGTTGTAGTAGTCTTGATATATTTCTGAAATTTATTCTGAGTTTGCAACTTGTTTTCCGAATATTTTATTTTCACATACAGCCGGAAGTAGGTTTTGTTTAATTTCCGTTTTAAAGTTTTGTACAATTCTAACTGTTCGATTTTTATTAAAACAATGAGTGTCAATAACAAACGTAAGATTGAAGATGAATGCCGTGTTTTTAATGATGAATGGACAACTAAGTACTGTTTTATAAAATATGGTAGCAAATCAGTTTGCTTGTTATGTCGTGAGTCTGTGGCTGTCTTCAAGGAGTATAATTTAAAAAGACATTATCAAACAAAACATTCTGATTTCGGATACAATTTAACAAACGAATGGAGGGAAAGGAAATGCCTGGATTTGGTGAAAAAAAAATTTGTAGAAACAGCAAACTATTTTCACTAAACAATCTTCAATTCAAGATGCTGCAACTGAAGCTAGTCTTGTGCTGTCACACAGAATTGTACAACAGAACAAGCCGTTTTCTGATGGCGAGTTCATCAAGGAATGTTTGCTAGATGCAGCAAACATTATGCGTCCAGAATTTTAAAAGAAACAAAAACAGATTTGACAACATTACTTTATCAAGGAGAACTGAGGTCAGACGTGTCGACAAGATAAGTGATAAGTGGAATACGGGTCAACTGCGTGGTGTTCGGCATCAAAAACCACACTACAAGAGCTGGACAAGGCGCAAAATCAAACACTTAGAGTCACCACAGGAGGGATGAGATCAACCCCTATAGTGGAAATGGAGAAGATGGGGAGGACACAAGCACTGAGAGAGCGCAGAGACACGAAAACGCTAATACAAGCAGAAAAGTTCCTCAGCTTGCCAGGCCATCCTATGAAGAACAGATTTGAAAATCTACCTATGGGGCGGTTGAAAAGAAGGAGTTTTATCCACCAGGCCAAACGACTCTGCAGAGAAACCACCGATCTGCCCACAGTTTGTATCCCTCTAACAACTATTCCAGAGCGAACTCTATGGAAAGATTAACATATACTGTCATTACAAATCCAGACAAAAGTTAGAGGAATATTTGACAAGGAAGAACAGAACAGTGTGCAGCGCAGAACAGCTTCCTTGATGAAGAATACCCACAGGACCTCTGGATCCGAGTCAACACAGATGGTTCAGCACAAAATGCTGTTCGAAATGGAGGAGCGGGAGTGTACATAGAATACCCAAATAATACTAGGGACACAGCCAGAGTACCGACAGGAAAGTACTGCCATAACTATGATGCTGAAATTGAGGCAATCAAGATAGCAACAGAGAAATTACTAAATACCAACTGTGGTACACAAACTGTGGGGCTATTGACAGATGCAAAATCAGTACTCGAGGCGCTCCTGTCTGGGAAATTACCAGTACAAATGACACTACTTTCTGAACTTAGCAGTCAGCATAAGGTCACCATACAGTGGATACCATCCCACTGTGGAGTACCCGGAAAGGACAGAGCTGATCAATTGGCTAAGGAAGGAGCCAAAGAAGAACAGCCTGATGTGCCCGTTACATACCACCAAAAGAACAGAATGATCAAATCAGTCAGAAAGCCACCAAAACCTGCTCAAGATGACTACCACGTTATGGACAGACCAGAACAAGTCATTATTCTGCGCCTCAGAACAGGACACACTAGATTACGTAACCACGTGTATACAAAATTCAAAATTCGTGAAACAGCCATGTGCACACGTGAATTGGTGTCGCAAACAGCGAGCACATATTCCAAGACTGCCCAAAATATAACATATCTAGGCAAACCTTCTGGCCTAGAGAGACGACAGTGGAAGATAAACTCTATGGACCGCTGTGTGAACTGAAAAAGACAGTTAAATTCATACAAGAGACAACATTGCAGTTATAGACATATTTCAAGCGAACGAAAGAAGAAGAAGAAGAAGAAGAAGAAGAAGAAGAAGAAGAAGAAGAAGAAGAAGAAGAAGAAGAAGAAGAAGAAGAAGAAGAAGAAGAAGAAGAAGAAGTGACAATTTGATGGATAAACTTCAAGATGCAAGTAAACAATTGTTATGGTACTCTCTTGCATTTGATGAGAGTACCGATGTACATGATACAGCCCAATTATTGATATTTATACGTAGAATAAACACTTCTTTCAAACTCGCTGAAGAGTTACTGAATGTTGAGTCACTCAAAGACACAACCACAGGCCATGATATGTTCAGTGCTGTTACTAACTGTATTGAAAGATCTGGGTTGGTTTGGAACATGATGGCAAGTGTTACAACTGACGGAGCTCGCGCTTTGACTGGGAAAAAAAATGTAGGTCTGGTAAAGTTAATAAGTGATAACATTAAAGCAGAATATCCTAACCACACATTATTACCACTTCACTGTGTGATTCATCAAGAAAGTCTGTGTAAAAATGTTTTGAATATCAAGCATGTTATTGACCCAGTTGTCAGTGTCATCAACCTCATCAGATCAAGAGCACTTAATCACTAACAGTTCAAGGCATTACTTGACGATTTGGAAACTGAACATTCCGATGTTCTGTACCACACCAGTGTTCGATGGCTGAGTCTCGGCAAGGTGTTGAGGCGAGTGTGGGATCTCAGAGAAGAAATAGTGATGTTCCTAGAGATGAAGGGCATTGACTGTGACTTTAATACTAACACTGTCAATAAAGAGTGGAAGTTAGACTTTATGTTCGCCAATTAAATTATGGAAAAGTTGAATGAACTGAATGTCAGACTTCAGGGCAATGGTGTGTTTGCACATGAATTGTATGTACATGTAAAATCATTTCAGGCAAAACTCACTGTTCTCCAGACAATCAATCAATCAATCATGTGCCATGCCGGAAAGCGTGGGCGGTCATGATTCGCCATTTCACTCGATCACCAGAGTCGTGGATCAGCTCAGTGTTCCTGTCTCGTCCATGCCATGTGGCCAAGCCATCCAGGTATTTTCCTCTCGGTCTTCCTCTTGGTCTGTTCCCTTCGATCTTGCCAGTTGTCACTAAGTTCTCCAGTCCATTTCTTCTCATAACATGTCCAAAAAATTTTGACTGTCTACGTCTAATTTCTCTAATCAATCTACGATTTTCTCCAGACAAGCAGGTTAAAAAAGATTTTGTCACTTCCTTTTGCTGAAACAAGAAACCATTTCTGGTGACATGACTGAAAAGTACAAAGCCCAATTTGATGCATTGATTGAAGAATTTGGATGGAGATGCCAAGATTTCAAGAACTTAGAGCCACAGCTCAATATTCTCAGTTCCCCTTTTAGTGCAGAAGCTGATACAGCCACAGAGAACATACAATTGGAGCTGCTTGACTTACAATCAGACCATGACCTGAAAGAGAAATTCAAGTCAGATGGTTTGCTGGATTTCGATGGATCTTTATCACAAGAATCATTTCCCAACTTGAAAAACTTTGCAGCTAAACTTTTATCAATGTTTGGATCAACATACATTTGCGAACAAGCATTCTCTTGCTTGAAGATCAACAAATCTAAGAATAGGTCTTTATTATCGGACTGCAACTTGCATGCTGCCATGCAAATTTCAACAAGTAAACTTCCTCCAGATTTCAAAAATATTGTCAAAAAGTGCAAGCAGTTACATACATCACATTAGAAATCAACAATTATAGTGAAAATGCAGTCGGTTTGTGTCTAAATTAAAGCCATTTATAGATAATAAAGAATATTTATTATAATAACAAGTTGTAAATTCTTGTTAACAAATTAGTAAAAGTTTTGTCCATATTGTCAAATATAATGTATAAGTGCATAAGTAAAATAAAATTGCAATATTTAGTTATTTATTATGCTTAATAACCTACTAAATAATTAATAATTACTTATTGTGATAGGTTGCTGTAAAACAAAATGGAAATTTTATATATATATATATATATAATATATAATATTATATATATATATATATATATATATATATATATATATATATATATATATATGAGACGGTATGGGAAATGGCTTTCACAAACCGTCCAAGCTTACCGGAGGACATGGACTGGAATAATTTTGAAACAGTTAGAAGGTTCATCGACCAGGATAGTTTTAAAAATAGTGAGAGGTTGAGCGAAGTGTCCGCGACCCAATAACCGCTAGGTTACCTTTCATTGTTAACTAGTGGCTTCTCAGGATGAAAAATGCCAAATGTAATATATACTTGGGTTCGAAAGCTGTCAGGGAACAACAGATGCTGCAGAATTTATAGGTACAAGCGAGGTCAGAACTAACCTGGGCAGTGGGAAAAGTGCGTGAACTCAGACAAGACCATGAACCCAAAACAAGGTCGTAGCAGAGTGAGGGGTATTTGGGTTAATAATATGATGCAGAGTGAGTATGCAAATTAATCAGGGTACGCGGGGTACGGATTGGAGGACCTTCGCGGGATGAGAGAGAGAGCATGGTCACGTGATTCCAGAAAGGCGTCAACTCAAGCAGAATATATACGCGGTACAGACGGCAGTTTGAGAGATTAGCAATTGGAACGGCTGAGTGTACATGCTCTAGAGCAGTTGGGACCAAATAGAAAAGCACTAGGAACTCTGACTGTGTGAACAAACCTAAGGGACAGAAGGATCTCAGAGTGTTGGGAAAAGCCGCTTGAAACAAAGTGGAGCTTGCTACTAGGACCACTGTCAAATTGCAATCATTAGTAAAAGTCATACACGACTAAAGCTGGCTAAGAGGACACACGTTTGATGGGATCATCAAGAGAACTGAGTCAAAGAAAATTGGAAGGAGCCTGACTTTATAGGAAAGTGGCGAAATCACTCTAAGACGGGCGTGGTGATCAGACCAAAGCACCCTGTCAGAGTGTTGGGGGAATAGGGACAGGACATACAGAGGACAAGGGACAGAATAGAGTCAAGACATAGGTAGAGACTACAGAGATAACGATAGACGGGACATAGGTAAGGACACAGAGATGTCATAAGACGGGACATCTACAGGACAGTAGAGAGATTAGAGACAGGACATAGGCGGGGACACAGAGATGTCATAGACAGGACACCGACAGGACAAGTCCTGTGATAAAAGAGGACATAAGTTTACGGGACGCTGTACTGAAGTGACTAGACGACATTACACTGAACGACCAAACACAACAGGGCGGACTGCAGTACTACGTGACTGTTGAGACAGCCCGGTTGTCACGAGAGACACGGTGTCCAGTATCACGAGACCAACCGACTATTTTGAAAACGTCAGACGGGACTCAGACAGTTTAGAGGAAGGGCGTTTTGTGTTTCTGTAGCGAGTGTATAGCTTTTGCGAGAGTGCTAGCTGTTTGCTATGTGTGAAAAGCGCGAGTAATTGAGCGCAGAGCTTGTGTAATTGCGTGAAGGCTATAAGTGTTGTAAGGCTGCATTTTGTATATAATGATTTATCCACCTTGTGTGCACATTGTGACGATGATCAGGTTCTCCTGAATAAACAGTTAATACCATACGTACGACTGATGTCTTCTTGAATGCGTATGAAGGATTTAGAATACCTGTGTGCATGTGAGACGTTTACACACCCGTAGGCAGGCGAGCAAGTATCCACTGGACAGGACTTTAACGTAAGTTGGTTAAGAATAATTGGATACCTGTTAGTCTATAGTCGGGCGCGGGTAATGGTACTTAGGTTTAGAAAGCAATGGCAAACTACCGTGGATAAATTGTTCGAGGAATGATGAGCAGTCGGTGAAAGCTAGGTTTGACTGCGGCGTCCTGTAACGGACTCGTATCTATCTACCTAACTATAATAGCAATCTATACCAGGGAGCATTGGCAAACTACAATTGGCCGATAGTGGGGTTGACTGTGACGTTCTATAAAGAAGTAAAGAATACGCAACTAATCAATCAAAACTCGCAGTGACTAATCACGAAGTAGAAAGATGAGCGCCGAAACCATACTAGAGGTGATTATTTGCGAACGGTATTAGTTGCCTCAAAGGTCCCCAATTTATTTCTTATAGAAATGTAAACATGACAGGACAGGTAGGGCGGGTACTAGACTCGGCCACTAAGTCAAACCAAACAATGGGACCAGATGACAACTGCAGGTAAACGGACCGCGCTCCGGCGGAACAGACCTATGAAGGAAGGAATGCAGTGTCGGATAGCAGAGGGAAACCGGGGTCAGGCTCTGTTGTGATTAGCGCGAAAGACAGTATTGCCCTGCGAATTTAAACGCACGAGTTCGGATCTACACATAAATCGGGAATAAAAGGCTTAAATTACTTTAATACTATAAGGCGAGTTGGAGGATAGACAGCGGTGGTTAGATACAGCTGGAGGCTTGGACGCGCACTAAGTGAGCTGAAGAGGACAGAAATGCCTTTGGGTATAAACGTTACAGACGAGTTGTGAGAATATCTTGGGTAAAGAAAAGGACATGTGCGTCCATACTTCAAGAGCTGAATAGTGAAGAAGGTTGGCTAATAAAGACGATAAACTAAACTGAGGGGATGAATGAAGATGCACGTTGACCAATTGTCATGATTAGGATGTTGTTAGGCGTGATATGAAGTTATGTTGTCAACATGGGTCTGTGTTTGCGTGGGTTTATGTAGTCAATGTTGACGATCCATAATGATGGTTAATCATGAGTGAACTTATGTACTGCAAAAGATCATAATGATTGTAAGGGTTTTAGTGTAACGGGGCATTTCATATATGTGATTTGTGGGCAGTATCTGTGTCCCATCTTGTTGTCTTATAATTACTGTTGAGGTATCAAGCTGCAATGATATAGTTAATGATGTAGTTTTATGTTGTTACTGATAATGGCTATGGTATACGCAGTGATAATGAGGCGTAGAGGTTCATGGCTTAGGTTACATATAGACTACGCATTAGGGGAGTTGGAGTCACTAGGGGATACAGGTTATTTATCAGTTGCTAGTTTAAGATGTGTTGATTGTTTTGGGATTAATGACAAGGGGGATTTATGTTGTCAATAATGAATATGTATATATATATATATATGTGTTGTGTGTGCATATATATATATATATATATATATATATATATATATACTATATATATATATATATATATATATATATATATTATATATATATATATAATATTAATACATGATATTGAGGACGATGGTGGCGCCAATGATAATGAGACACGGCGCTAGTACATGTCACTGGTGTATTTTGTTGTCGGCCCGGAGACAGAAATGTTTTTTGTTGGGGTTT
>JACEFZ010007343.1:0-24767 GCA_014155875.1 Cepaea nemoralis | reverse complement strand
CAGTTGCCCTTGGACCTCTCATTGAGTGGTAGTAAATATACGGCGGTAGAAAAAATATTTCTAACGATGCAACAGATACTTTAAAATAAAATTAAAGTTGAATGAGGGCAAACATTTGTGAACGCTATATATATAAAACATATCCATTCTAGGGGAGAGAAACAACAAAGAGATGTAGTACTTATTATAAATTAGGAAAGATCAATATCTATTATAGGATGCTGGGCATTCGCAGATAGAATATTGCTGGTAAAGTTAACTGGCAGACATTTTTGTGTCAACACCATTCAAGCACATGAAACATAAATTGTATAGTCACATGGACAATGCCTTGAATAAGTGCAATAATTCAAAAATGTATTTCATAATGTGTGATTTTAATGCTAAAGTTCCAAACCAGAATGGTTGCACAGGGTGTAATTATGAAAAGTAGGTAAACAAGAATACGATGTAATTGATGAAACCACCGGGTATCAACAACATTCAAGAAGATTATGGACATAGAAGAGTCCTGTCAGTAATATCAGAACAATATTATATTTTAACACTACCTGATATATGTGTATTAATTATTTCAGCTTAAGTATTATTCACTTTATAGGATATAGAACTCTGCAGTCTGCACCTGACGAGATGCAGCTAAAATATGCCAGGCAATAAATCCTGCAACATATTGTTTCTGCCTTCCGTGTTTAAATAATATCAGTAACAAGAGTGACCAAATCATCATGAGCAGAAAATATGGAAATGCTTCAAAAGTAGCAAACACTGCCGAATGCAGACTGCTGCAGTGGTTATAGGGATAGGTTACATGTTGGCAATATACACATATAGTTAAAGAAGGTCAAATATACACCAAGAAAAATAAAATTGTATCTATGTACACTTAAGAATGATGAGATAAATATAACTTCATCATACGAATAAAGAGCAGCTTTGATACATTGTCTGATCTAGAAATTGTATGTCAAAATTTCAATGACCAATGGGAAATATTGAAGAACTCAGTCAGATAGGTTTAAACTATTCCAAAATAAAAAATTAACAGGCCATAAGAAATGGATTACCGAAGACATTTTATAAGGAATGGAAATAAGAAGGAAAAAGAAAACTAACCGTTACAAATATGGAGACCTCTAATAAACATAAGAACATTATGCGAAGAGGCAAATGAAGCATGTCTTGGAGAATACGGCAAAGAAATGGAAAAACAACGAAACACCCGAAATACCAAATATACAACAGAATTAACGACCTTGATAACAAAAGAACCCACACTTCAACTGGTTAACTGAACACCAACGAAGGAAAAACAATCATAATGAACAAGTATACACATACTCCAGGATTGCCCAAACTACAACATATCTTCTGGCCTAGAGAGACAACAGTGGAAGATAAACTCTATGGACCGCTGAATGAACTAAAAAAGACTGTTGGATTCATACAAGAGACAACACTGCAGTTATAAGCATATTTCAGGCGAACGAAAGAAGAAGAAGAAGAAGAAGAAGAATTATAGGATTTAAAATACATGGCCTGAATACGTGAAACACGTTTACAATGATCCATGTGAGGAACAGTGTGATATTTGGTATAATAATGAAGGACCATCAATTTTAAAGATGGAAGTTCAGAATGGTCTTAACAGTATGACAACTGACAAGAACCGCAATCCTGACAACATCACAACAGAAATTATCAAAGCCTTAGAAATTAGAAGAATATGGAATAGACCAGGTCACCAAGCTGCTGAACACAGTATAAGATACTGGAGCCATGCCTCTTGACTTATATAAACCCATCTTAAATGCAATTCCAATGAAATCAGGAGATTTGCAATGTTATCAACAGCAAATAAATAGCACAATGAGCCACAGAACAAAGATTTTGACACGCGCCATCATGCATAGAGCTAGGAAGAAAATACAACTCAAAATAGGGAGACAGCAATGTGGATTTGTAGAAGGCAAGGTAAAATAAATGCTGTATATTTCAAAGAACATGAACAGAAAAAAGGATATAAGTTAACGAGTAAGCCTTCGATAGAAGTGAAATCTAAGACTTACATTTTTGCTTTATTGGCTACACAAATGCTTCCGATGAAATAAGACATGCCGCCATGAAAATTATGCTTGCAAATCTACACTTAGATGTGAAAGATCTCAGACTTGCGAAAGACATTTTATATATTGGAAACAATGAAACAACAAGCTGCCATAAAACTTGATAATGAAGTAGGTCAACACCAGCCTATCATGAGAGGTGTGCTTCATATAAAACAAATGTCATTTACTGCCAATATAGTATCTTGCGGTATATGGCAGAGGGGTCTTTGAGCCCAAGGTATTAAAGCCGCCTGGCTAGTGCAGTCGCCGCGAACTGTGCAGGTTAGGATTTTTTTTTCAAATATATATATGATATGAATATGCGTGCGTGCGTGCGTGCGTGTGTGTGTGTGTGTGTGTCTGTCTGTCTGTGTGTGTGTCTATCTGTGTGTGTGTGTGCGTGCGTGCGTGCGTGCGTGCGTGCGTGTGTGTGTGTGTTTGTGTGGAACATAATATCAAAGTAAAATAATATAAAAAACAAAAAACAGAAGTAACGGCTACTACAAAGAAATATAGTATACCCACATTAAATATCAAAGTGAATGGAACTATTCCGAAACAAGTCAGTGTATTTAATTATTTAGGTGCTTTAATAACTGCAGATGGGCGACTCTTTAAGGAAGTTAAGTATCGAAAATCCCAAGCAAAAGCAACGTGTCACAAGATAAAGAATATTCTCTGTAATTTATCGTTGTCCATCGTGGTGAGGAGCAGAGTTCTTTAGAGCTGTACTGAGCCAGTCCTGATGTGTGGAAACAAATGATGGACAATGAACAAACAAGTGAGGAAAGATGTGGAAGCTGCGGAGATGTGGTTTTATAGAATATGATGAGAACACTATGGACAGACAGAAAGAGAAATGAAGATAACTTGAAAGAAGTTAACTAAAGGAGAACTAGTTATACGCATCAGAAGAGGACAGCCACATTCTTTGAACATGTTACGAGAAGAGGAAAGCTGGAGTGTGTTATCACAGCGGGAGGCTGAAGGGGAAGATGGGCAGATGGAGATCTAGAGAGACAAGCTGACATTATGGCATGGAGAAACGTCGTTATTAGAAATGATTGGATGCACGAGAGACAGAAGACTGTGAACACACAATATCACCATCGCCAATATATCAGTAAATGCGGAAATTCTTAAACAAGTTAATCGGTACAACAATCTCGGAATAGTCATAATATCTTATGGAAGGTGCCTTTAGGGATTAGAATAAGAATCTCTATGACAAAGGCAGCCTTTTGCAGGATAGAAAATATATTTACCAAGAAAATTCTGCCAAACTGTTGTGAAAAAGAGAGTGTCGAAGTCCGGTATAGAATCTATACCATTATATGTATGTGACACATGGACAATATGCAGACAAGCGAGAAACATCAAAAGGCAATGGAAATATGATTTCCGAGAAAAATTCCAAGAACACTATTGACGGACCAACAACAAACGATTCATAAAAGCCTTCAAGAAACAAATTAAAATCGTAAATTGATTCACATAAATTAGACGTAGACAGTCAATATAATTTTTGCCACATTTTGAGGAGAATTGAAGTACAAAACGTAGTTACAACTAGTAAAACTGAAGATAAAAAAGCAAGGGCAAGGCAAAGAGATAAATATCCAAGATGGTTTGGCCACATGGCACAAGAGGGACAAGAACATAGACCTGATCCAGGACCAGTCATCGTGAGCGATGGGGAATCATGACCACCCAGGCTTATCGACATGGCACAAGAGGGACAAGAACATAGACCTGATCCAGGACCGGTCATCGTGAGCGATGGGGAATCATGACCACCCAGGCTTATCGACATGGCACAAGAGGGACAAGAGCACAGACCTGATCCAGGACCGGTCATCGTGAGTGATGGGGAATCATGACCACCCAGGCTTATCGACGTGCCACCAGCCGATGATGATGGAACTGGTGATTATAAACAACATGATGATGACAAAAAGCATTATAAGGTGCTAAAGATTATGATAATACGTGGGACTTCAAATAAAAACCTTAAAAGTGTGATATAAATTGCAATAACCATGCCATTGTCTTGTAACCTACCAATTTTGTTGTTACAGTTGTCAAGAGTGTTGAGCACTGACATTACAGTGTAGATGAACACGGTGACGTCATAATTGTAGTCTAAAGATGGCTGTCCCAGTTTTGACATGTACCAAAGAGGGGCAGTGTTCTATTATCGGTTTTTTTTTTTTTTATCCATTAGCAAATGAAGGTCCGGTATGGTGATGAATACCTGTCAGTCCAGCAATTTTTTTCAACATGACTCCAAGCACTTTGATCGGCACTGGAGGTCTTGAACTGAACGCAGTAGTGACTACATACAGAAATGAAACATTTGTTTGTTACTTGTTTAGAATATATTCACACACCCGCAAAAACAAAAACAAAAAACAAACAGTTAAGGTTTTCATATCAAGCCCTCTTGTTTTAAATATGTCTTAAAGAAAATAATGGTAACGATGACATTGTATTATAGTTCATTAACGAAAACTAGGCGAAACTTAAGGCTAAACGAAAGAGAAAGAGCATTTGCTAGGTGTCACCAAGTTCTTCAGTTTATTTATTCTCATGACGTGCCAATAAAATCTTGACTGTCTACATCTAATGTCTTTAATCAGTTTGCTGGTTTCATTTGTTTCTTGCAATAATTGCATTAATACAATTTTAAAAAGCCATCGAACTAGTCAGCTAACATTATGTTAATTTACCAGCCACTAAAATTGGAGAATGGGGTTATATTTCTAATTATGTGTTTAAATGGTGACCATCTTTGTTTTAATGTTAGTTTATAGTTATTAATTTGTTAGGCCTACTACCATGCAGTTTAATTTATCAAACTTTATTTGTCTATAGCACTGTATTATATATCATGTCTTTATTTTTCTACAGAGTAAATTGTCACACCATTGATAATGGGAGAGCTGAGCCTCGTCCGTAGCCACAATGCAACCGTTCTGCGTAGCCTAAATGTTGGTGACTTAGTGGAGTTCCCACGTGGTTATTATTCGCACTGGGCTGTTTATCTGGGTGATCAGTTTTTAAATCTATTTATTACCTAGTGTTAACAAGTGTTATTGTGATTTCGTGTCACATTGTTTCCAGCACCAAATTTATTGTAATTGAAGGAGGAGAGTAGTTATTTTTTTAAACCTGATTTTTAACTAAAAATACTTAAACATATCGTGCATATGTGTACATGTGTGCTTACGTGCGTGCGTGCATACACACACACACACACACACACACACACACACACATATATATATATATATATATATATATATATATATATATATATATATATACTAGCTGACCCGGCCCGGCTTCGCCCAGGCCCTGGAGGGGATCTATCTATCTATCAGTCTGTCTGTCTGCTTGTTTGTCTGCCTGTCTGGCTGACCCGGCTTCACCCAGTCCCTGGTGGGGAGCATCTCATTTAATTCATATAAGTAGTCATATAAGCTCTCCCGTTCCCGACTATCCGTCTGTCTGTCTATCTGTCTGACCGGGCCCGGCTTCACCCAGTCCCTGGTGGGGAGCATCTCATTTAATTCATATACGTAGTCATATAAGCTCTCCCGTTCCCGACTATCTGTTTGTCTGTCTGTCTGTCTGTCCCGGCCCAGCTTCACCCAGTCCCTGGTGGGGAGCATCTAATTTAATTCATATACGTAGTCATATAAGCTCTCCCGTTCCCGACTGTCTGTCTGTCTATCTGTCTGTCTGTCCCGGCCCGGCTTCACCCAGTCCCTGGTGGGGAGCATCTAATTTAATTCATATAAGTAGTCATATAAGCTCTCCCGTTCCCGACTGTCTGTCTGTCTATCTGTCTGACCGGCGTGGTTTCGCCCAGCTCTTGGCGCACAGTAACTTAAAAGAATGTCCTTCCACACACCATTCAATGAAAACTGTAGAAAAAGATGGGTTACAATGTTATGCATTATGCATTATTTTTATGAAAACTTTGAAAATGCCTTAAAGATTATATCATTATTTATTATAACTCAATGCCTGAAAATAACTATAGACAAAGAGTTTAACAATAGTGCAAGTAAGTCCAACAATATGACTATAAAGTATATAGAAATGTTATTAAAAGTTATGCCCCTTGAAATAACTTTTCTAGAGTGAAGTCCCCCTACTATATAGACATTATATAATGAAAATGGAATAGTAAATGTTATTAAATAAGTCGAAGATTTTACATTAAGAAATTATTATAGTCGGTTGCAAATGAATGAAAGGAAGACGTGTAGAAAATTTCATCTCAATCGGATGTACCGTTATCGAACGCATCCAATACCCACAAACAAACATACACTCTGTTTTATAGATATAGATATATGTCCGGCCCGGCCTCGCCCAACTCCTGGCGGGGATCTGTCTGTCTGTCTGTCTGTCTGTCTGTCTGACCCGGCTTCGCCCAGCCTCTGGTGGGGAGCATCTCACTTAATTCATATAAGTAGTCATATAAGCTCCCGTTCCCGACTGTCTGTCTGTCTGTCTGTCTGTCTGTCTGTCTGACCCGGCCCGGCTTCGCCCAGCCTCTGGTGGGGAGCATCTCATTTAATTCATATAAGTAGTCATATAAGCTCCCGTTCCCGACTATTTGTCTGTCTGTCTGTCTGTCTATCTATCTGACCCGGCGCGGCTTCACCCAGCTCCTGGCGGGGAGCGTCTCATTAAATTCATATAACAAAAAAAAAGTAACTTAAGAATGTCCTTCCACACACCATCCATTATTTTTAATAAAAACTGATTTTAATCACCTACATGAATGTAGATAACTTCTTTAAACATAAAAAGGGAGCTGTTATTTAAAAAATATTAGAACTTACACAAATTATATTATAAAGTTCCTAAATGTGAAACATTTTTAAACTGATAAAGAAAACTTTAATTAAAATGCATTATTATGCTTGAAAACCTTAAGTATTTAGTTATATATATACATATTAAAATGAAACATTTATAATTATATGATTTAACTACATTTGACTGTAAAAAACTGAAACTTAGTAGTACTATAAATCATATTATCAAAATAATAACTTAGTAATATATTCATAATCATCATGTCAAAAACTGTTATTCACCAGGTGATTTAACTCAAAAGTATGTATAGAAACACTATATGTCTAATTAAAATAATATTGTACTACCATAGTTGATGGTTATACCACATGCTTGTCTGTACTTACACACTACTATTGGCTAATTCACTCACGCGGATGCATATAAATTAATATAAATGAGTATATCAAGCTAGTTGCTGATTGCTAATACAACAGCAGTGCTGATGGTTATCAAAAGCCACACGCTGATGGTATATTACATCACCTCCGTGCGATTGGTTATACCACAAACACTCATTGCTATCTACAACACATCCTGTATTTATATATATCCAATACTATATTATGTATATATCCACAAAGCCATCACGTCTGATGTCTATATCCCAAAAGCCATCGCGTGCTGATTGGTCTATATCTCCAACAGCCTCACGTGCTGATGTCTATTCCCACAATAGCCATCACGTGCTGATTGGTCTATATCTCCACAACAGCCATCGCGTGCTGATTGGTCTTATCTCCACAACAGCAGTCACGTGCTGATTGGTCTATATCTCCACAACAGCCATCACGTGATGATTGGTCTATATCTTCACAACAGCCATCACGTGCTGATTTGGTCTATATTTCCACAACAGCCATCACGTGCTGATTGGTCTATATCTCCACAACAGCCATAACGTGCTGATTGGTCTATATCCCCACAATAGCCATCACGTGCTTATTGGTCTATATCTCCACAACAGCCATCACGTGCTGATTGGTCTATATCTCCACAACAGCCATCACGTGCTGATTGGTCTATATCCCCACAATAGCCATCACGTGCTGATTGGTCTATATCTCCACAACAGCCATCGGTGCTGATTGGTCTGTATCTTCACAACAGCCATCCGTGCTGATTGGTCTATATGTCCACAACAACCGTCACGCGATGATTGGTCTATATCTCCACAACAGCCGTCACGTGCTGATTGGTCTATATCCCCACAACAGCCGTCGCGTGCTGATTGGTCTATATCTCCATAACAGCCATCACGTGCTGATTGGTCTATATCCCCACAATAGCCATCACGTGCTGATTGGTCTATATCTCCACAACAGCCATCGCGTGCTGATTGGTCTATATCTCCACAACAGCAGTCACGTGCTGATTGGTCTATATCTCCACAACAGCCATCACGTGATGATTGGTCTATATCTTCACAACAGCCATCACGTGCTGATTTGGTCTATATTTCCACAACAGCCATCACGTGCTGATTGGTCTATATCTCCACAACAGCCATAACGTGCTGATTGGTCTATATCCCCACAATAGCCATCACGTGCTTATTGGTCTATATCTCCACAACAGCCATCACGTGCTGATTGGTCTATATCTCCACAACAGCCATCACGTGCTGATTGGTCTATATCCCCACAATAGCCATCACGTGCTGATTGGTCTATATCTCCACAACAGCCATCGCGTGCTGATTGGTCTATATCTCCACAACAGCCGTCACGTGCTGATTGGTCTATATCTCCACAACAGCCATCACGTGATGATTGGTCTATATCTCCACAACAGCCATCACGTGCTGATTTGGTCTATATCTCCACAACAGCCATCACGTGCTGATTGGTCTATATCTCCACAACAGCCATCACGTGATGATTGGTCTATATCTCCACAACAGCCATCACGTGATTATTGGTCTATATCTCCACAACAGCCGTCCCGTGCTGATTGGTCTATATCTCCACAACAGCCATCACGTGCTGACTGGTCTATATCTCCACAACCACCATCACGTGCTGACTGATCTATATCTCCACAACAGCCATCCGTGCTAATTGGTTTATATCTCCACAACCACCATCACCTGCTGACTGGTCTATATCTCCACAACAGCCATCACGTGCTGATTGGTCTATATCTCCACAACAGCCATCACGTGCTGACTGGTCTATATCTCCACAACAGCCGTCACGTGCTGATTGGTCTGTATCTCCACAACCACCATCACGTGATGATTGGTCTATATCTCCACAACAGCCGTCACGTGCTGATTGGTCTGTATCTCCACAACAGCCGTCACGTGCTGATTGGTCTATATCTTCACAACAGCCATCGGTGCTGAGTGGTTTATATCTCCACAACCACCATCACGTGCTGATTGGTCTATATTTCCACAACAGCCATTACGCGCTGATTGGTCTATATCTCCACAACAGCCATCACGTGCTGACTGGTCTATATCTCCACAACAGCCATCCGTGCTAATTGGTTTATATCTCCACAACCACCATCACCTGCTGACTGGTCTATATCTCCACAACAGCCATCACGTGCTGATTGGTCTATATCTCCACAACAGCCATCACGTGCTGACTGGTCTATATCTCCACAACAGCCGTCACGTGCTGATTGGTCTGTATCTCCACAACCACCATCACGTGATGATTGGTCTATATCTCCACAACAGCCGTCACGTGCTGATTGGTCTGTATCTCCACAACAGCCGTCACGTGCTGACTGGTCTATATTTTCACAACAGCCATCGGTGCTGAGTGGTTTATATCTCCACAACCACCATCACGTGCTGATTGGTCTATATCTCCACAACAGCCATTACGCGCTGATTTGGTCTATATCTCCACAACAGCCGTCACGTGCTGATTGGTCTATATCTCCACAACAGCCATCACGTGCTGACTGGTCTATATCTCCACAACAGCTGTCACGTGCTGATTGGTCTGTATCTCCACAACCACCATCACATGATGATTGGTCTATATCTCCACAACAGCCGTCACGTGATGATTGGTCTGTATCTCCACAACAGCCGTCACGTGCTGATTGGTCTATATCTCCACAACAGCCATCACGTGCTGATTGGTCTATATCCTCACAACAGCCATCACGCGCTGATTGGTCTATATCTCCACAACCACCATCACGCGCTGATTGGTCTATACAATATGGGACTATCACCATATACCCAATAACCTCAGGGCACGTGACAGGATCCGTGACTTTACTTCCTTAGCCAGAATGCCTCTAGGCACAGACAAGGCTGCTTTACTGGTTTGATGCACACAAATATCAAGGGGGCTGAGTGGTCTCGTGGTATGGTGTCCGCCTGGAGTGCTGGAGGTCCCGGGTTCAGGCCCCGGTGAGGATCCGGGATTTATTTATAAAATCCACCTGGACTTCCAGTAATAAAATTTCCCCTGGTCTCTGGGTAGTGAGATCGGACGCCCGTGTGTATTGTTGCGCACGTAAAAAATCCCTTGGCAGTTGGAAATCGAAAAAGAGTAGCCTAACGGCGCTACCCGGGCAAAATTTGGAGTTAAAAATCTACCCAAAGTATTTCAGGATCCTCGCCGATGCAACGGATTTCGTGCATTGAGCTGAGTTTCTCCAGACTCAGGTTTGAGATAGGAGGAAAACGGAGCACTTATGGGTTAAACCGTGTGCCGTGATGTTAATCCAAAGACTAAACTAAAATTAAACTAAACACAACAATCAACTTTCAAGTTTGTTGCATGTCCTTTACAAGACGTGGCAATTAACCCCAGCATTTATTGGTTGTTTGTGATGTACTAAGCAAATTTTACGTATAGTTTGCCATTGCTTTCTGAACAGTCGACGCCACATACCATTGAAATCAACGCAAAGCGAACTGCTTCCAAATCTGCCGCGACTGAGGTGGAATCCTGGACTCTGTATGTCGGACAATTGTAAAGCTACATTTCACCACAAAACGCCAAAGAACTACCTACTTTATGGTTGTGAAAACAAAAAGTCTGAATACTCATTCTACGATGATGTTGACCACATTACGCATCAAATGCCCATGAGTCTACAAATTTGAGGCCGGCCCTATATAGCCAATACACCTCATGGTGTGAAAAGGTGTCCTTTACCTTGTATTTTTTAACACGCTTTACTAATGCCGGCACACAGCTCAGATTAAACATTCCTTGTTTCATACACCCATCTCTCAGCCATGCACATTATGTTTTCTGTTCCATGTCCTGCCCAATATCACATAGCGTTTGCATTTTTAATCTATTTTCAGGAAACGGAAAAGTAGTGCACCTTGCTGGTGAAGACGACGATGGAATTGATGCGAGACCGGAGTCTTTGTTCACAATCAGTGGCGTCATGTCTGATAAATGCAAGGTGTGCATAGACGATTTCTGGAACGTTGTTGCAGACAGCAAGGCCCGCAAAAATAATGAAAAAGATGAAAAGTGGAGGTAATACACGATTAATGAGATGGTCTAATGTCAAGTTATCTAGTCCGGTCTAGTCAAGCAACGAAAAACTTACAAACCACAATAATGGTGTCTTCCTCTGTCTTTTATCTCCCAACGGAGCTTAGGCATTTCGAAGTGGAAGATAGGCATATCACAATGAATTATAGGCATCTCCCAGTGGAGCATAGGGATCTCCCAGTGAAGTATAGACATCTCCCAGTGGAGGATTTGCATCTCCAAGTGGAGCACAGGCATCTCCCAGTGGAGCATATGTCTTCAGCCAAATCATGCCACGCCCTCCCTGTTTGCTATCTCCTGCAGTTCCCTCCTCAAAGCCTCTAATTCTCTTCTCTGTGTGTTTTTGGTTGGTCTCCCCCTATTTATTTTGGAATTACTGAAACTGCAGTAAAGCATTAAAAAAATAATATGAATTAATAAACCCCCCCCCCCCCCGAAAAATATTATATATATATATATATTATATATATATCTATATATATATATATATATATATTATATATCATATATATATATATATATATATATATATATACGAGAGTTAGTCGGATATTTTGCTACTTGTGATCGTGTTCTAGTAATGTTACCGCCTACTTCTCTTTGTTTTTTTTGTTTTTGTGTGTGTGTTTTGTTTGTTTGTTGTGTTTTTTTTTGCATGGGGGGGGGGGGGCCTAGGGGGGTGACTTATTCACTCTATTTATTTTTTCCATGTGGGTTCCAAAGAAGATCTAACTAGTTATACTATTAGCAGGTTTTTGCAATGTGTGTCAGATACAGCACCATTTCATCTCTTGATTGACAATTGGTTTGCTCGCTCCACGAGCTCCACATTGATGATATTATGTTATACCTTCTATTCTGCGCAGATGAGAATTAACTTAAAAGGCATAGTTTATTAGTAACTGTTTTAGTTGTTTGCCACAGTTTCTGACTCATACATAAGAACCAAATTGACGTTAGTGTTGAAAGTACTGATTTGACGTCAGCGCTAGACTTTCTAAGTTTGGTTGTAGATTTAATTTCTTTTGAATTCCATAAATGTAAACACAGACGCTATAAACAATATATTGCACGATTTCTTGCCTGGCATATTTCGCTGGATCTCTCAGGTGCATACTGCATAGTATATATCATGTTATGTGAAGAAATAAATGATACTTTGGAGGAAATACGATGTACATCGTCGCTGATATTGCACGAATTTGCAAACGTTATATCCACGGGAATGTAACACTTAGCAGGAAGTCCTTCTGTGACTGCATTCACCTCCATCCTTAGACCTTAAAATGATGGGTTTCCCTTTGACCAGGCTGTCCCTTCACTAAAAAGCTGTCCGTTGACCTTCACTATGAACCCCCCCCGCACTTTTTGCCCAGAGCATCCGGGGTAAAATGGCTACATCACATGGGCCCCGAATTATCTTTTAACATTTGGTTTCATCTCCCATTTTAGGGCAGCCTAACGGCCATTCCCTCCCCCCACGGTCCCCTATTTATTTTGACTCTTTAAAAGTTTTTACTTTACCTCGGGGTTTTAAAACACCTCTCCACCCGTGGGGCTCAACAAGCCCACGGGTCTGATTTTTACCCCCTACTGGGCCCCCATGGGGTTTTTCTTCTCACCAATCAACAAACCCAAAAAAAAACTGGATTTTGGGAAAAAATTCTGATCTCAACTGAAAACGAAATTCCTTTAAATTTTTGGAAATTTGGGTCTAGTTTTCAAGAAAAATATGAAATAGAATTTGTATTGCCCCATTACGGGGACATTTGGAAAAAGGATCCTCAAAAACGATATAAGAATTTTTAAAATGACCCCCCCTGAAACATTATGGAACAGAATTCCCCATTCCCAGCCCGACACATTCATAAAAATTTTTTAAATCTGAACGGGGGCCATCCCCGATAGAAGGGGTATATTAATCGAATGTTCCCCGGGAAGGGAACCCCCGGGCCAAAAAATGCCCCCGAAGTCGGGTGTGTCGGCCTAACGGCGGGAAGAACCCAGCCTGCTGTAAAAAGGCACAACGCAATCACGTCCCAAAAAAAAAACTCCGGAGGAACGAAGAAGAAGAAGAAGATCGAATGTTTGAACAGTTAGGGAGGGGAAACGGTATGCGTTGCTTTTCATTGGGGTTTAAAAATTTAAAGGCCCCCGCTTTTTTGGCTAGGCCTATTTGAAAATTGGGCCCGTTCGAGATTTAAAATTCCAAACCGGGGCGGGTTTGCATTTGTGGTGGGACGCAAAAAAATGACCTTAAAATTCAATAATATATTGTTCTCTGGGAAAAACAGGTACACTTTAAAACATACTTTTTATGGGTTTTTTAGTGTGCCTAGTGAACAAAGGAAAGAATATAAGAGTATTTTTATTTAATAAAATTTAAAAGTGAAAACCGACTTCTTTGCGCCAGAATTCTGAAATATTGCTTCCCTTTAACTTGGACATGTCTTTTTACGCTTTTAAAACTCCAAATGCATATCAATCCCTTGTTTTTGACTGGTTTCGTATGCTTGATGAATTATAGTACACCCCACAAATTCGAAAACCCAAAAACCCCTTTTGCATTTTCATGGGCCTAGGATGACTTTTTCTTAAAACAACTGTCCTTTGCTCTCGCGACTTAACATATTGGGGTCTGGAAATTTGGGGAAAGTGTGATGTAAAAATGTACAAGTTCCTTGTAAAACGCTGAAAATGTTGGAGTGAGTGGTTGGGGATTTTAAAAAAATAGGGGCCCCTCCAACTAGGTTGGGAAGGGGGGAAAGCTTCAATATTTCCCTCGGTAAACAGGTTTGGGATGTGGCACGCCAGAATTTCTAAGTCCATGTGATGCCTAGAGGCTACCTTTCGCTTTAGGAAATTTTACCAATTTTTCCCTGAAAGTATTACACTATTTCCTCTACTGTTGGATTTTTCATATAAACAGTTCCTAAGAGAACCATAGGGGGTGTGAAACCCTTTTTTTCAGTTGGCTGAAAAAATTTTTTTAAAGGCTCATGCAAATTTCCCAAAGGGCTAAAAATATTTTTTCCCCAAAATGTTTTCTTGGGGGCATATGTGAAAACCCTTGCCTTTTGCAATTGAGTTCTGTTTCCGACCCGTAGTGTGACATGGGGAAAAATTTTCCCGTGGGGGAAAAAGCACATGATGAAAGATAAGGGTGAAAGTACCTGTGAGTCAAGGGCTGTCTTTAGAGAGGGGGTGAGGGTTTCCCGGGGGTTTGCTGAGTGGTTGGGATCTGGAATAGGAACATTCATCACCCAAAATCACAGCCATAAGGAAAGGGTGTCTGGGGCTGCTAATTGGGGGGAAAACCATTTGTTAATTTCCTAATGCAATTGGGGAGTTGTAAATGCCTATTTCCCATTTCCTTTTACTGCCCCGGGTTCCCCATGTTGGGGATGTCCCCAATGATTGTGTACTGTGTTTTGGTCCTCCTTGTGCCCAGGTCTACTGTGGTTTTTCTGGTGGAACTTAGACCCATTCAAGGGTTTAATTTTGTTAAGCTACCCTTTTTCTCAGCATATAGTCTTGTTTAAATTTCCACAGTACATCACCGTGAAATTACCCACATCATCAACTGGGAGGGTTTCTTTTGGGCAACACTCCCCCTAACCTCCCCTCTCCATCTGTGTATTCTAAGTATGATAACCTCATCTTTTAACAAAAGAAAAAGATGTTTTTGCCCATTTTTGGGGATTAAATTACAGGGGAACAGGAGGATGGAGGAGAGGCTTCCATAATCATCTGGGACAACAAACCCGAAGTCCTAGATCCAGAAGTGACTCCCTATCAAAATGCAGGAAAATCACAGAAGAATTTTCTCTCAGCTCTCAACAGCTGAATGCACAAATGGGAGCATAACACAATCTGAAGCACTACAAATGTGGTGAACTGGACAGTGATCTTTGAGTCAATCAAATGTCATCTGAGAACTAAACAACAAGTCTATGGTGGTGAACCTCATTCAGGACGTTCGGGTGAAATGACTGGGACAATGGATTGTTTAGGTAGGACTTATCTTAGTTAATCTCCAGCCTGGTGCTCACACAGTGTTTTCAGAATGAAGACTGGTAAAGGAAGTGAGATAGACTGAGGAGAAAGAAGACTGGGACATATTTGTATCTTAGATCCTCCTCTACAGGGAAAAGGAGAACAGATTCCTAAGTCTCAACTTCATGAACAGTCAACTCACCAGTGAAAGACAAGGCTGTAACTTTTCTTCACACTGTGACAGTAGGGGATAATTAGTCAGACTTGGAAAATCATCATGGGGAGAACTACAACCTGAGCTTGTCCAACACCCATCATAGGTGCTAAAAGGATTAAACAGACCAGTGGAGCAGAACGTCCCTATGCTTGCCCCATGTTATGGCTTATCTTGGTTTTCCCTCATTAACAGTAGAAGAAAAGATAAAAGTCAATGGTGTAGTGGTGATTAGAGAGGAGAGGAGGAGGAGAGTTTAGTTATTAGTTGGTGGAGTAAAGGGGAGGTGGTGTATCTTGTTTCTCTACATGCATGTGTGACATATTTTTTTATGCATTTTCTAAGCAATAATTGAAGTGTTGACATGACAAGAGATGAGACAATGGTCATCACTCGACTCACCATCAACTCAATAAATTGTGTATTTAATGAATCAGTGTTTTAAGTACATGTCTCAGGAGAATGTCTTGTACAGTTGCTGTCAAGTTTTGTCTCTGGTGACTGTCTTAAGTGCTGTGGTTGATTATACATATTGTGAAAAGTCTTGTATAGATGTTGTCAAGTATCTCTTATGATGTAAGTCTTGTACAATGGCTGGTGTACACAATTCCTTGTGAATGTATGTACCATTTTTGTCAAGAAACTGTCATGTAGATGTCTTGTCCAACAGATGTAATGTACAGTTATTGTTGAGTTTGCCTACAAATAATTGAATCCTACAATCCCAAAGAAATGGGACAACCTGATATAGGTCATACTGACAAAATATATAGGAGATCTATGTGACGGACGAACAGCACACTGGCAACATTATGTTGAGTGAGAGGGATCCTCAGTTGTACAGGCGCTAATAGTTCAGATCTTCTCTGGCCTTGGGTGAACTATTTTACTTCTTTTATAAATTTCTGTGTAGATACATAGTGGTCTCACAGTGGGGGTTTGAGCCAAAGAAAAATGTTCTCCAAAAAAGGCTATTGCGGGAATGATTAGCTCATTTGAGTGACCTCTAGACAAAACGTGCTAAATCATATCCTTTGTCTTGTTATTTATTATTCAAGATATATCTCCAGAGAACCCTACTAACTAGGTCCTCTGTCAACTCAATCAAACATGTCACACCCGCTCAGTACAGATGATGTAGCAAAATTGATCCACCAACTGTTGTATGAACAATTGTTTGTTGTTTTTGTTTGTTTTTTTTTTCTGGGAGGGGGGGGGGGGGGGGAGGTCTAGGTTGAATTTGAAAAGTGACCGTTATCGATTCCATCAATCTGGATTTTTTTTTTTCTGCGGGGGTAGAGAGGGTCGTATAATTTATTTCCTTGGGCGTAGTTTATTTGACAAAACTATGTTCGGCTGCGTGGTCTCGAGGTATGGTTTCTGCCTCGAGTGCTGGAGGTCCCGGGTTCAAGTCCCGGTGAGGAGCGGGATTTTTTCACGTGGACTTCTAGTAATAAAATTTCCCTTGGTCTCTTGGTAGTGAGATCAGACGCCCGTGTGTATTGTTGCGCACGTAAAACATCCCTTGGCAGTTGGGAATCGAAAAAGAGTAGCCTAACGGCGCTGCCCATGGCAAAATGTCGAGTTAAAAATCTACCCAAAGTATTTCAGGATCCTCGCCGGTGCTACGGAGTTCGTGCACTGAGCTGAGTTTCTCCAAACTCAGGTTTGTGTTAGGAGGAGAACGGAGCACTTATGGGTTACACCGTGTGCAGTGATGTTGATCCATCGACTAAACTAAACTAAACTAATGTTTAAGTGCCCTACGGCTAAGCTTTATATGTATGAGTAGTGTATAAACAACAACAAAAACAACAACAACAACAACAACAACAACAACATACTCTTGCCACAGACACATAGACGAAAAGATACAACATCACATACAGACGATAAATCGATTAAGTTGGTGAAGGAAAATGACCGGTAAGTGGGGATGGTTTCCTTTTCTTCGTTTTATTTACATTATTCTCCTTCTGTGGTCTGTCGTTTGTGTCTGTGCGTGCGTGTGGGCTGTGAGAACGTCACAAACTGGCTCCTTCGATTTTTCTATTAGTTGATGTTGAACATGTATAGGTAATATGTTCATCTGTTTCTTGTCTGTTGTGTTAAATTGCATCCATACATGTGTTGTAAAATCGGGGTAGTGTGCCGTAATAATGCGGTGCTGTGTTGTGTTGTCTATTTTCCTAAGCCAGTGTATTCTAATTGCAATGTAGTATAATGCTAATGAGTGTTGGTCTCGATAAATGATGAGGTGGTCTATATGGTTAATCCTCAATGCTTGTAAGTTTTATGTGCTAGGTGTTGTAGTACTAGACCTTCCTTGTTTCCTATTGTGTATTAGTGTTTTGTGTTGTATACTGTGAACTGTGCTGCTGAAAATGAAATGCCTGATGTGTTAGTTTATGTCTGTGATTATCTGTTTGGTATCAGAAATCGAATAAAGACGAAGCAGAAAATGATTGCAGATAAGCCACACAATGAGCGTGCGAGACGTAAGATGGTGCATGATGGTGGAAATGACCAATGGTTCACATGCATCCACTGTAGAAGAACATTTACAGCGAAAATTGGCCTAATCAATCACATTCGCTACCGCCATGGGTTGTAGTTGTTTGCCTTTTTGAACATTTTTTTTAAAGTTGCGTATCCCTTACGGGACGCTGCAGTCAACACCAGCATTTTTCAGCTGCTGTTGATGTACTAGGCAAGTGTTACGTTCAGTGGTTTGCCATTGCTTTCTGAGCGACCGGCTCCCATACCAGCACGTTATAACACAGCGCGACACGGTCAATGTAACAACTATCGTCTGTCAATTCGGCAAGGTGCCATAGATATCTGATTGGGTCAGCTGGTGAAATTAGAGCGCATACAGAACGAAGCTATGCGGGTCATTCTGGGATGCACCAGAGATACTCCAGTAGTGTGTATGCGTTACATCCTTGGTCTGCCTACTGTTGCTGGTAGGCACAAGGTGATGCAGGCGAAGGCATACCTCAGAGTAGCTGCAGACACAGATCACCCGTTGCATGAGGCGCTGGACGTAGTTAAGGGTCAGAGACTGATAAGAGGGAAATCATGGATGGCTCAGGCGGAGGATACGATCAGACAGGTGTGCCCCTTGGAGAACATCAGGCGAGGAGAGGAGTGGGTCAGAGTGCTATCCGAGCAGTCAGACTTGTGCAGAGTTATAATCACATAGAGCCGGGGGTGCAGGGAGTGGCCAGCAGGGGCCACAGAAGTGGAAATTCAGCAACTAATTCAGGATAATTCTCGCCCGGGTGATGTGATTATCTACACGGATGAGTCGGTGTTGAGAGGTAGGAGAAGTGCCTGGGAGTTCTTGGCAGAAGCTAATGGTCAGCATTTGGTGCAGGAGAGCCTGGCGTATGATAACACAACATCTAGCTTAAGAATGGAGGTGCAGTGCAGCTTTCCGCTGGATAGAGAACACGATACATACACACATTGTGATTGTAACTGACTCAGAAAGCATGCTGAGGAGGGTGAGAACAGGCAAGCTTTGTGCAGAGTGGCTTGCTTCGCTTTGGAGGTCACGGGTAGCAAGCATCACCTGGATCTTTTCTCCTGGGTATGCCGGTGTGCTGGGGAATGAACAGACGGACAGATTGGATGGCTTGGCAAAACTTGGTGAAGTATTGATGCATGACAAAACAGACGTGGTTGCGGCCTTGTGGGACCACGTGTACACCTCGGAGGAGCAAATGGATCACCATAGTCTGGTAAGAATGAGGCAACGAGGTGTGACGAGGGGATCTGGCCGACGATCGACGCTCAGAGGAAAGGCGAGACGGACATATAATCAGATTGCTACTGGAACTATTAGTGTTGGAACTCTTCGCTGGCTGCTGAGGATGGGGATGGAGCGCTTATGGGAATGTCCCGAATGCTGTGATGTCGGTTCCTAAATCAATCAATCAATCAATCAATCAATCAAGATATCTGATTGGCAGCTAAATTTAGCTAAATTTAACTGCAGCTAAATTTAATTATCAAAGTGATGACAACTACGCTACTCCAAAAGTTGCTGATGTCTGTGTAGGTTTCTTTGGATTTGTCGTTTTCTTTTGTGTTGAATTATTTGGTAGTTATAGTTTTCTTTGTATGTGTTTCACTTATTGTGTTAGCTTATTTGTGTCTCAGTGTTTGTCAGTTCCTTAAGATCCATCAGTTAAAGTGGTTATGTCAGTTCGACTGGTTATGTAGCTTCTTTGGTTGTCTCAATGCTTGCCATTTTCAGTGGTTGTGTCATTTTCAGTGTTTGTCTATTTCTCTCTCTCTCTCTCTCTCTCTCTCTCTCTCTCTCTCTCTCTCTCTATCCCTCCCTCCCTCTCTCTCTAAGTGTGTGTGTGTGTGTGTGTGTGTGTGTCCAAAAGTAACTGGCATAGTAAAACTGTAACTGACAGACACACAGAAAGAAACCGAAAAACACCCTGACACAACCAACAGAAAACCAAGAATCAAAAGACACCGAAACGACCACTGAAAACTGAAACAGCATCAGACTGACACAACCAATGAAATTAATCACAAAATACTGAGAAAAAAAAACTGAAAAAAACCAAAAGAAATGCAAAATATCTAAAAGCAACCAACACAGTAAATTATAACAGACACACAGAAAAAAAAAATCGACAACCACTGAGAAACCCTGACACAACCACTGAAAACGGACACGACAGACCGCCACAACCAAAGAAATCAAGAAAAAACACTGAGATCTATGCAAGCTAAGAAATCAAAACATCCAAATGTAACTGACAGAGTAAAACGGTACCCGACACACACACACACACACACACACACACACACACACACACACACACACACACACACACGCACACGCGCGCACACACACACACACACACACACACACACATCGACAACACTGAGAAACACTGACGCAACCAAAAGATAGCCGACAATCAAAAGACAACGACACAACCACTGAAAACTGACACAACGATAGACTGGCACAACCACAAGAAATCAACACAAACACAGAGAAAACACCGCGAAACAACCCAAAGAAAAGCATAACATCCAAACAGAAACCGACACAGACTCACACACTAAGAAATCGTCAACCACCGAGAAACACGTTGTTGGTGTGACTATTCTTAGTCACGTCTTCTCAGTAACATTGTTGTTAGTATGACTATGTTTAGTTTAGTTTTCTCAATAGCATCGTAGTTGATATGACTATGTTTAGTCACACTTTTCAGTAATATCGTTGATGGTATGACTATGTTTAGTCACGTCTTCCCAAATCCAGCATTAAGTTATACGAGATTAGTCGGAAGCAAGACGGCCGGTTTAAGTATTTTGGTTCTCAGATGAGAGCAGAGGATAGATGTATCACAGAAGTTAAACGACGAAGAAGAGGATATTGGTGTCCCTGAACCATCAACCTCACGTGACTCAAATTTTGAGCAAACTACAGATTTTTAGACAGTGAAATATCCTGGTAGAAGATGTTAGAATGTCCGTGTATAGAAACAGCCAGAAGCCGCTTAGTATATTCGTTTTCAAAGAGGGTGACCTTTCTGCGTGCTACAACATTTCTGGTTAAATGACAGTCCTCAAAATCAATTACACACCGGAAGTGTAGAGGGTTTTCATTGATTCTTCCAAGACGAGTCTTAAAGTTGTTTTGTTAATAATTGCCATGGGTCAATAATAGTATAAGATACCGTGGATCAGAATGATAACTGACAATCAGTTTGATGTTGTTAACACCACTTTAAGATGTCATCAGTATCACTTTGACATTGGAAGTGTCATGGCCCAAAATATGGGTTTAAAGGTGTCCTCAAGTTTCATTAATCTAGTATAACATGTTGTTGAGTTATCTGAGTTATGACTGGCTATTTATAATGTGATATTTTGACTCTAACATTTTTCCATCGGATCAAAGAGTGACACACTAAATACAAGCACTTTAATCAAAGCGCCGAACACATTCACAATTTCTATTGTGTCCTTGAATTCACATTTACAGCGCTTCATTTTATCTCAGATTTCAATCATAATCATCAATCACTTTTACTTTCAAAAATGTCTATAATAATAATATTAAAATATATATTGATGGCCGCGACACTAACGTCGCCATTGCCTACCACACGAGTCTCGGCCAGTCTGTCTTCGACCACGGTCTACCTCCGAGTGCCCGGCTTTGGAGAGACCTTTCTCTCCTGGCCATCGTCAAAGCGTGCTTCTCGCCGTAAGGCGGTGTACGTGCTTCAGTGTGAACAGAGCTTACATTTCACACTCATGACACACACCGCCGCCCCAAACAAAATGGGTGCGATTTCAAACATCACTGACAGTTTATTATTGTTAATTTAACACATACATTCAAACATTTATTTGCAAACATATACTGATTATACTAATGCTTCTTCTTCTTCTTCTTCTTCTTCTTCTTCTTCTTCTTCTTCTTCGTCTTCTTCTTCTTCTTCTTCTTCTTCTTCTTCTTCTTCCTTCTTCTTCTTCTTCGTCTTCTTCTTCTTCTCCTTCTTCTTCTCCTTCTTCTTTCGTTCGCTTGAAATATGTCTATAACTGCAATGCTGTCACTTGTATGAATTAAACTGTCTTTTTCAGTTCACACAGCGGTCCATAGAGTTTATCTTCCACTGTCGTCTCTCTAGGCCAGAAGGTTTGCCTAGATAAGTTGTATTTTGGGCAGTCTTGGAGTATGTGCTCTGCTGTCTGCGACGCCAATCCACATGTGCACATGGCTGTTTCACCAATCTTGAATTTTGTATACATGTGGTTGCGTAATCTATTGTGCCCTGTTCTGAGGTGCAGAATAATGACTTGTTCTGGTTTGTCCATAACGTGGTAGTCATCTTGAGCAGGTTTTGGTGGCTTTCTGACTGATTTGATCATTCTTTTCTTTTGGTGGTATGTAACGGGCACATCAGGCTGTTCTTCTTTGGCTCCTTCCTTAGCCAATTAATCAGCTCTGTCGTTTCCGGGTACTCCACCGTGGGATGGTATCCACTGTATGGTGACCTTATGCTGACTGCTAAGTTCAGAAAGTAGTGTCCTTAGTACTGGCAATTTCCCAGACAGGAGCGCCTCGAGTACTGATTTTGCATCTGTCAATAGCACCACAGGTTGTGTACCATTGCTGGTATTTAGTAATTTCTCTGTTGCTATCTTGATTGCCTCAATTTCAGCATCGTAGTTATGGCAATACTTTCCTGTCGGTACTCTAGCTGTGTCCCTATTGTTATTTGGGTATTCTATGTACACTCCTGCTCCTCCATTTTGAACAGCATTTTGTGCTGACCCATCTGTGTAGACTCGGATCCAGAGGTCCTGTGGGTATTCTTCATCAAGGAAGCTGAGAGGTGCTATTCTGCCGCTGCACACTGTTCTGTTCTTCCTTGTCAAATATTCCTCTCACTTTGTCTGGATTGTAATGATAGTATATGCTCATCTTCCATGGAGTTCGCTCGGAATAGTTTTTAGGGGGATACCAAATGTGGGGAGATCGTGGTTTCTTGCAGAGTCGTTTTGGCCCCGTGGATAAAATACTTTTTTCAACCGCCCCATAGCTAGGTTTTCAAATCTGTTCTTCATAGGGGCCCGGCAAGGAGGAACTTTTTTGCTTGTATTTGCGTTTTCGTATCTCTGCGCTCACTCAGGCTTGTGTCCTCCCCATCTTCTCCATTTCCACTAAGGGGTTGATCTCATCCTCCTGTGGTGACTCAGTGCTTTATTTTTCACTTTGTCCCGCTCTGTAGTGGGTTTTTGATGCCGAAAACCCGCAGTTGACCCCTATTTAGGTGTGGTCGTATGCTCTGTTTATAACTTTGCTAAGTATTTTCCCCCGGCTCCCCCTGTGGTTCCACTAGCTTTCTCAAGATGGCTATTTTCCTTCTGGCTTTTGCTACTGCTTTTTGATGTGCTTTCTCCATGTCGGCCGCCATCAAATGTTACCCAAAAGGGATGTTGGTTCTTTATTTTTTTTAGGGGTGTTCCATTTATCGGATGGTCCCCTGCCTTTTGTTTTGGAGAGAGGGTAAATAGGGTGGTGCTGCATTGTCAGGTTTATGCTGACACACCATCTATTTGCCCATGCAGCAAATTATTACCGCTCTTTGTAGCAATTTGGTGGCCACTAAAGCATTTTCATTTTTGCTCCCTAAAACCAGGTCACGGGTACATTCCGCTTTAATTCCATGCGGTAGATTGCAACAAATCATTTAAAGAAATTAGAAAAAGTGTGGGGGAAGACTCCGCCTGGGGAACACCGTGACGCAGTAGTACTTTCTCACTTGGTCCGTCTATCTGTACTCGGGCTCTTCTGTTGGCAAGTATGCTTTCACCATTTTGTACATTCTTCCCTTACTTTGCAGGTTCCAGTTTCTTCATCAGACCTTCTTTCCAGACTTTGTCAAAGCTTTCTCAGATTATCCCATGCGCAAGCACCAGCTTCTTTCTTGGAATGCATCCTCAATTTTTGAGAGAGGTAGGTTGGATTTCCGTAAGAGCACTGCCTAAAGCCAGCCTCTGTGCACAAGGATGTTTTTTACTTTTAATGTACCACTGCAGTCTGTGATTTATGATGGTTTCCCGTGTTTTGCAGAGACAGCTGGTGAGGTAATTTGGGCTGTAGCTAGAGGCAATGGAAACCCTCTTTCCCGATTTAAGGAGGGGTATCATGATTGCTTTCTCCAGGCTTGTGGAAAACTGCCTAAGTCCCGCTGTTATTGAAGATCTGCAACAGCTTTGCTTTTGGCCCCTGTCCTGGTTCCTGATCATTTTATTGGAGATACCATCAGCTCCCGGTGACTTTCTCATTTTTAGTTTTGTTATGGCAGCTCCAGTTCATGATTTTGATGGGTGCCTCCCGAACCTCATGTATATTTTCCCTTTTGTCGTATGTTGTCGTTTCTCTCGATCTTTGTTTTTTCTGGACAATTTTGATATTGTTATCCTGGCGAATGAGTCCGCAAAATGGTCGCTGCTTGCTTTTTTGTTAAGAGGTTCCATCTTTATGTAGTGCAATTTTTGAGTTTTTTTCCCCCTTGTGAACTCCCCAAT
>JACEFZ010007342.1:0-24839 GCA_014155875.1 Cepaea nemoralis | reverse complement strand
GTTTAATGGTTTTAAACAAAAGTTTTCAATTTTTGACAAAAATGTTTTTCCTCTTTATGGGGGGAATTTTTTTAAAGGCAGGCACTTTAATTTTTTTTTTAAATTTAAAAAAACACAAGTGATTGGTAGGAAGGGCCGAATGTAAGAAGGGCCTGTGTGCCAATTTGTGACTATTTGAACAATCAGTTCGTTCGTTCGTTCGTTCGTTCGTTCGTCCGTTTGTTCTCTCTCTCTCTCTCTCTCTCTCTCTCTCTCTCTCTTCCTCTCCCTCTTTCTCTCTCTCCCTCTTTCTCTCTTTTCTCTCTTTCTCTCTGTCCCTGTCACACTCTCTGTTTCTCACTCTCTCCCTTTATCTCCCCGCTCTCTCCTCCTCTCTCCACCTTCTTTCCCCCTTTCTCACTCTCCTCCTATCTCCCCTCCTCTCTCTCCTCTCTCTCTCTCTCCACCCTCTCTTTCCCTCTGTCCACATCGCTCTCTTTCTCTCTCTCTCCCTCTGTCCACCTCGCTCTCTTTCTCTCTCTCCCCTCTTTCCCTCCCCTCTCTCTCCCCGTCTACCCTCCCACTCTCTCCTACTCTTTCCCTCTCTCTTTCTCTATCGCTTGCCCCCTCTCCCCTACTCTTTCCTTCTCTCTTTCTATTGCTTTGCCCCCCCCCCTCTCTCCCCGTCTCTGTCCCATCTCACTCTCCCTCTGTCCACCTCGCTCTCTTTCTCTCTGTCTCCTTCTGTCCACCTCGCTCTTTCTTTCTCTCTCTCTCCCTCTCTCCTTTTCTCTCCCTCTCCCCTCTCTCTATCCACCCTCTCTCTTCCCCTCTCTCTCCCCTCTGCCCATCCCTCGCCTCCCGTCTCTCTCCTCCCTCTCTCTCCCCTCCCTCCCCTCTGTCTCTTTCCCCCTCTCTTCTCTCTCTTCCTTTCTATATCTCCACTCTTTCCCTCTCCTCTCTCCCCGTTTCTCTCATCCCTATCTCTCCTCTCTCTCCTCTCTATCTCTTTTCGCCTCTCTTCCCCTCTCCCCTCTCCATCTCTCCCTCTCCCCACTCTCTCTTACTCTCTCTCACCTTTTCGCTTCCCCATTTTCCCCCCCCCCCCCCCCCCCCCACTCTCTGTAACGACCGGGTTCATGCAACGACAGAAAACAACAAACAACAACAACAACAACAACATCCTGTTATTGCGCTGTATGTTGGCTTGCTGGCAACCTGTGGTGGTCACATGTTCTGTCTGTACTTCCGTCTGTGTTTTCAGCATGACTTTTTCCCTTTTCTGTGATGTTTCTACTCACGCGTAGCTCTGAAGTCCTCTCTCGCGCTTGCCCTGACTCCAGCACAGACTACAATATAGACTCATTTATTCTACTGAATTTCTTCTCCTTGTCTGTTTGTTGTTGTTGTTGTTGTTGTTGTTGTTGTTGTTGTTGTTGTTGTTGTTGTTGTTGTTGTTGTTGTTGTTGTTGTTGTTGTTGTTGTTGTTGTTGTTGTTGTTGTTGTTGTTGTTGTTGTTGTTGTTGTTGTTGTTGTTGTTGTTCTTCTTCTTCTTCTTCTTCTTCTTCTTCTTCTTCTTCTTCTTCTTCTTCTTCTTCTTCTTCTTCTTCTTCTGCTGCTGCTGCTGCTGCTGCTGCTGCTGCTGCTGCTGCTGCTGCTACTACTGCTGCTGCTGCTGCTGCTTCTACTGCTACTTTCTCCTCTCCTTCTTCTGCTTCTCCTCTTTCTACTCCTCCTTCATCCTGTCTCCCTTCTCTTCCGACGTCTCACTCAATCGAAATCAACGCAAATCGCTGTTCTTCAAAAGGCCCCGCGCTAATTTTGAACCCCCGGTTCTCTATGTCGGGTTATCTAGAAACTGCTCCCCACTATCCCCCTCAGCCACTCATCTCATCTCATATCTCATAATCTCATATTCTCTCGTCTCGTCTTGCTCCTCTTGTACCTAGCTGCGTCGAAGTGAAGCATAAACAGCGGGAGAGTACCCGTTCATGGGTTTCACATAGAGAGATTCCCATGGACTCTGTTATTCCCTCTGTCCATCATTTACATTGTTGTTCTCTTCTCCTGTTTCCATTCCATCTGTACACCATTGCTTGTTATGATATACTTTCAGTATACTACACACTTTTTAGCTGTCAACACCAGCATCTTTCAGCTGTATGTTGATCTCTTGGCAAGATTACGCTCAGTAGTTTGCCATTGATTTCTGAGCGGCCGGCTCACATACCCATTAAGTTACCGACGCGATTCGAACCACTGCTGATTCTCACCGTCGTCACGTTACTTACGAGAGTGAGCGAGATTACGGAGAAAAGTCATAACCTCTAGGCCAGGAAGCCGGCGTCAGTATACTACACACTACATATACATAATCCACGACTGTTACTAATTTTAACCACAAGGGTGACCCAAACTTCACAAACATATATATTTATAGATATCAACGTTTTGTGGCTAATATACAACCTCCACATCTTTCTATTTATAGACATGCTAATTCTTGGGGACACCCGCAATAACCTACATGTGCGGATGTTCTGAATAAACCAATACACGGAATTACCCCACGCAAAGACTGGTATATTATATGAAGGAAATCACTACACGGGATGTCTGAAATTGCTGTTATTCGCTAGTTTCCGCCATTCATATCATTTCCATTTCCGACAAGATAAGTTATTTATTAGTGTTGAGGGTGTATGTTTGGGATGTTGTTGGGTCGTTAGGTCACGAGTATGAGACAGGGATCAATGTGGGGGTAGATTTACAGGTGTGACGCTGTGGGTACTGCCGCGCAGACATTCTCATTTCTGATGGGACAATTGTTCTTTTTATGTCTTCATGACCAGCAACTCTCCATCTACTCCTTCTCTTCAGCCTCTTCTGTCTTCTCCTATTTCGCCTTCTTTCTCACCCTCTCCCTCTCCCCGCCCCGCCCCACCACTGCCTCCTCCGTCGTCATCGTCTTCTTCTTCTTCTTCTTCTTCTTCTTCTTCTTCTTCTTCTTCTTCTTCTTCTTCTTCTTCTTCTTCTTCTTCTTCTTCTGTTGTTTCTTCTTTTCCTTTAGCTTATTCTTGTTCTTATTCGTCTTCCCCTTCCTTCCTTCTTTCCTTCCTTCCTTCCTTCCTGCCTGCCTGCCTGCCTGCCTGCCTGCCTGCCTGCTTTCTTTCTTTCTTTCTTTCCTTCTTTCTTTCTTTCTTTCTTTCTCTTTCTTTCTTTCTTTCTTTCTTTCTTTCTTTCTTTTCTTTTCTTTCTTTCTTTCTTTCTTTCTTTATTTCTTTTTTTCTTTCTTTCCTTCTTTCTTCCCCCCTACTCCTCCACATAATCCTTCCTTTGTTCCCTATTTCTCCTTATTCCTTTCTTGCCTCCTCCTCCTCCTTCTTATTCTTATGCGTTATCTCTTCCTCCGCCTTCTTATCCTAATCCTCTTCGCCTCCCTGTCCCACTACCCCTCCTCCTTCTCTCCATCCTCCTCCTCCTCCACTTTCTTCTTCCCCCCCTTCTCCCCTCCTTCTTCCTCCTTCACCTTTTTTCCTGCTCTTCATGTGACGTAGGCCGCTACTTACATTGTGTTATATCCCAATGCAGGAACAACGTACAGCAGCAGTAAATAATAACTATCACGTCTAACAGAGAGGTTGGCACAGACTGTGTTTTGATCAGACGAAAGGTTTAGGTGAGGTAAACAATGCGATGTTGCTCAATTCCGTTGTGGTTCAGAATTACTCAGATATTTTCATCAGCGCTCCAGTTTCTACCTGTAGAAGCACACAAAGATAATCTAAGCTTAGTTAGTCAGTTAGTCAGTCGCGGTTCCAACTTCACTGCAAAGGGCCATCCACATAATGCTCCGTTCCTGGACCAGTGATTATCACACAAAATGCCAAGCACTGTCCCATGTGAAAAGTGGAATAGACAGCAGTATCGACACACCAACAGCACGCACAGGCAAGTGCATGCATGAGGCCGCTGCCAGAATGCCAACACAACAGTCATCATCATCAAGTGCCGTGCCGGCTGGCGTAGGCGTTCATGGCTCTCCACAGATCTCGGTCTTTGGTGTTCTGGATCAACTCTGCTGATGATATTCCTCCATGCCACCGTCTCAGTCCGTCCAGCATCATTTCTCTTGGTCTGCCTCTGCCTCTCTTCCCCTCGATCTTTCCAGTTGTCACGATGTTCTCCAATGCCTCTCTTCTCATCACATGACCAAAGAAAGATGTTTGTCTCTTTCTTATTGTTGTATATAGTGTTCTAGTTTCATTAGCCTCTTTCAGGCAATCGTTGTTAGTTACTCTGGCAGTCCAAGGAATTCGCAACATTCGTCTTAAAAACCACATCTCTGTTGCTTCTAAGTTCTTCCTAATTTGTTCATTTACATTCCAAGATTCGCTGCCATACAGCAAAACTGGTTCTATATAGCATTTTAGTACTCTCTTTCTTACATTCATTGATAGCGACTTATTGCATAAGATACTCTTCATTTTCTGAAATGCTGTCTTTGCCTGCCCTATTCTGCTCTTAATCTCTTTTGTACATCTTCCATCTGATGTTATAAGTGCCCCTAGGTATTTAAAATTATCCACTTGGTTGAGAATTTCCCCTTCTATTTCTATGTCACATTTTGGCGTCCCCATTTTCTTTGATATCACCATTGTTACTGTTTTCTTGATATTCAAGGACAGTCCTTTCTGTGCACTCTCTGTTACTACACTGTCCAACAATTGTTGTAGGTCTGTTGCATTATCCGCTACCAATACTGTGTCATCTGCATAGCGTATATTGTTTATATTATAACCTCCGATTAGTATTCCTGGCTTCTCTTTGATCTCTCTCATTATTACTTCGCTATACAGGGAGAAGAGATCGGGTGACAAGACACACCCCTGTCGTACTCCTAGCTTTATCTGTTCGTAACTACCCTCTTTATTTCCCATTTTAATTGCTGCTACTTGGTTCCAGTATATATTCTTATTATTCTTAAATCTTTCCCATCAATGTTGATATCTTCCAACATTTTAATCAGCTCATCATGTTTTACTTTATCAAATGCCTTAGTATAATCTATGAAGCATAAATATATGTCTCTTTGTTTCTCTATTGATCTTTCTATACACAACAGTACGCCACGAAAATTACAGTTCAGCGTCGATTGAAGCGGCAGCCACTTATAAAAACAGCAGCTTCACACACGTTAGTGCAAAATGCAAAAATGGCTAGTTCAGCAGTTAGCCGGCCACCATTTTCTGAACATGCAGTTCACAACACAAACAACCGCAGACAGATGTAAAATTACTCCACACGAAATCCACAGCTCACAGTGTCACTCTAAGCACTCGACTCAGTAGCTGAGTGACGGAACCATGTACTACCAGTCTAACATGAGGAAAATGCGTAAGTAAGTCTTAGCCAGAAGCCAAAACACTCCAGAAGCCTTAACAGCTCAACCGCCTATCCACCATATGGACGGGAAAGAGACATTTGAAATAATCTAAGCACAGTGCACGAATTCTGCAGTGCCAGCGATGACTCAAATGTGTATAAACCAGAATCACACCAGAATCCCTCCCCTTTCTCCTTCCCCCCTCTCTCTCGCTGCTCCCTCCCTCCCTCTCTCTCCCATTCTCTCTCCCTCTCTCCCTCCCTTCTCTCTCCACATTTTCTTTCCTCTCTCCTCTCTCTCCCTTCTCTCCACCCGCCCGATGAGCGGCACTGGATAGTGTCATTCCGCGTGATTGTACAATGACGTTTATGTCGTCAATCCATTTTCTTCTTGGGCGTTCTCTTGGTCTCGTCGCAGATGATCTTTGATTTAGGGCCAATGATGGTAGTTGATGGTGTTGCATTCTAACGACATGGCCAAACCACTTGATCTTTTAATGAATGTGGCACAAGGTGTTGATCCAACTATCTGTCTGATAACAGCATTTCTTACTCGGTCTCGGATTGTTAAGTTGGCAGCTCTCCTCAGGCATCTCATCTCACATGTGTTGATTTTGCCAAAGTGACACTGTTAATAGAGAAACTAATCCACAGGCAAAAATCAATCCAGTGGCGAGGGACACTGGTAACAGAAACTAATCCACATTTAAGAGTCGGTTAAAAGTCGATATGGTCGAATTCATTGCACCGGGTTTTATCCCATATGACTCAATCTCTTTCCGCAGCGAACTGCCGAAAGCGCCGCACAAAGCACGAACTCAGTAGCTCCAGTGACGATCCTCAGGAGCCTCCAAACAATGCACTCGTGAAACTAAGGACGCGGTACGGAATCGAACCCACAACCTTCGGAGCTCGAGTCAGACGGCTTGACCACATCGCCACGGAGCTTCCTTAAAGAGAAAGTAATCCACACGCAAAAACAAAACATCAATCTAGTGCTACTAGAAGTAGCAGCTCACAGGAAGTAGTAACACCGAGTGTGGGTTAAAGTTGAGTATAGGCTGCCGGGGGTTAATCTTGCCTCATAAAGGTTACAGTAGCTTGGAAAGTGCAGTGATGAAGACATGGTTCTTGGGATAAGGGACTGTGGTCAAACAGCACGAAGGAGGACACAGGATTATGAAGACACCTTGGGCAAGATGGTGCATGAGAGGGGAGAAATGACAAGATATAGACCTTTCGGAAATGATTACACCGCTTGGACATAGTGTGCGGCAGAGATCAAGATACTCCAGTGACTGATCCTTACAGAGATGACGAAAAATCTACAATTTCCAGTTGCACTAAAAGAATTAGATCTGGTTCAATTGGCTGTTGTTGCCTTGGTTATATTTATGTTCAGCTGTCTGTGTGAATTCGTTTTTTTTGTTGGGATAACTTATGTATCGATGAATTTTTGCTCTCTCTCTCTCTGTCTCTCTCTCTCTGTCTCTCTCTCTCTCTCGCTCTCTCTCTCTCTCTCTCTCTCTCTCTCTCTCTCTCTCTCTCTCTCTCTCTCTCTCTCTCTCTCTCTCTCTCTGGACAATGAGCAGACAAGCTGAAAAACAACTGATGGCTGTGGAAATGTGGTTGATGGGGAAACTGCAACGAATCCCATGGGAAGACAGAAAAACCAATGACCCAGTCCTACAAGAAACAAATGAATATCGTACACTGATTATAGAAATTAAACGTGGACAGTCACAATGTTTGGTCACGTTATGAGAAGAAATAAATTGGAGAACTTGGTGTCAGCTGGCAAGACCGAGGGTGAAAAAAGCAACAGGAAGGTTCAAAAGTAAATACTTGGATGGCTTGGCCACGTGGCATGGTCAAGACAAGAACACAGAACTTATCACGACTCTGGTGATCGAGTGAGAATGCGAATCATGACCGCTCACGGCTTGGAGCACGATGATGATGAGTATGGACCTGACGAGTTGCAGAGAAATATGTCAGGTAAAAATAGTGTGCAATACATTGTTTAGTGCTTCTGTTTTTAAATTGACTAAGGGAATACAATTTGTTGAATTTTTAACAAGTTTACCAAGGGACTAGAGTGCTATATTGTGAGGTGACGAGGAGAAGAAGATACCAGTCCAGTTATGAGTACCATCCTTCACCTTTCCTCCCCTGCTTCGTCTGGATTTTCTTCTTCTTCTTCTTCTTCTTCTTCTTCTTCTTCTTCTTCTTCTTCTTCTTCTTCTTCTTCTTCTTCTTCTTCTTCTTCTTCTTCTTCTTCTTCTTTTTCTTTTTCTTCTTCTTCTTCTTCTTCTTCTTCTTCTTCTTCTTCTTCTTCTTCTTCTTCTTCTTCTTCTTCTTCTTCTTCTTCTTCTTCTTCTTCTTCTTCTTCTTCTTCTTCTTCTTCTTCTTCTTCTTCTACTCCTCCTCTGCTTCTTCTGCTCCTTCTGCTTTCCCTTCTTGTTCTTCTGCCTCTCCTCTTCTCCTCCTCCTTCTCTTCTCCTCCTCCTCCTCTTCTTCTCCTCCTCTTCTTCTCCTCCTCTTCTTGATATACTTCCTCTGCTTCTTCTTCCACTTTCAGACATCAATTTGAATAAATGTAAAGAAAGCATCAGTAAACTTGAGCTTGATGACATCCAGATATAGTTTGTCCTCAAATGGAGCCGTTGTATGCAGAAAATACTTTTCTCTACGGCAAAAGGTATTCAGCTGTCGTTTTACCAGTTATACAGTTTCAAACATCAGTATTTTCTGTCCATTAGTTTTTTAATTTTTTAATTTTTAAACAAAGATCCACACAGCTTAGATCGTGGTTCGAACTAGGTCTGTACAAGACTGAGGTGGACACGATGCACGTGAGCCATTCCTCCCCTTGCTGTTAAATCAAATATGCAACAAACATAAGAAGAACTTACTTGAATAAAGAAATACACACTCCTCAAATATCACATCTCCTGCGAAGTGTACGAATCGACTTCAGCTGTTACAAACGCACGTAGATATCAATCTTAACAACAACATCTTGAATTTTGAAGCAGAATTTACACAAATCCTCCATAAAAAACGAATGTTTTGCAATTGTACGGTTCCAAATTCGTGTCTATTCTGGCTGTGGAGAAACACGAGCTGCGAATTCTAGGAATATCGTGAGGGTAAATACGTCGGCGTGATGTCTGCTCATTTCTTCGCTAACTCCAATTTCCCTCCACAGTTCACGTGCATCGTTCGTGAGCGGTTCATCTGCGGACTAGCGGGTACTTGCGCATTTTCTTGGCATCCGCCATTACTAATGATTTCCTCTTCGCGGTATAAAGTAATGCAAACTGGTTTTTAGTTTTTGTTGGAATAATAAGAGAAATACAATCTCGGGTATTGAGTGACACTCGTATAAGTAGAGAAAGAAATATAGCAGTGGTTCTCAACCGGTGGGGAATCTCCCCCCCCCCCCTAGGGGGGAATTTTAGAGTTTCCGGGAGGGGGGGGGGGAATAAGATTATTTTAAGATCGCATTAATACCAGAACCAGTTACTTGATATTGTTCTTCCCTCTAAATTTTACAGTTCTGTACTTCTCACCCTATTGAAATTCGTTTTATAACGTAAGTAGACCCGCAAATCACGTTTTATGTAGATGTCTAGTCTTGTTCTAGTATGTGTTATTAAATTTAGCTTCCATTTTTAAGTATACCTTGTAAGGGTGGGGGGGGGGGATTTATAGGGAGGAAATTCGAAAAAGGGGGGGGGGGGAATGACGTTCTGAACATATGGTAAAGGGAGGCTTGGGCCAAAAAAAGGTTAAGAACCACTGAAATAGAGATTTGAAAATACGCTAGACAGTTAACAATAACTAGAAGCGGTACTACACGGATTTAAGAAGCGGATATATGCTTTATTCGTCCCAATGCTATGATACTAATGCCTATCATGGACAGTTCTAGAGTTTAAAAAGTGTTTCAAAGACAAGAGTATCGATTTCATTGTGTCGGATTTTATCGCATATGGCTCGGTCTCTTTTCGCAGGGCGACTCACAAAGCACGAATTCCTGAGCTCCAGCGACGACCCATAGGAGTCTCCGACAAAACTGCACTAGTGAATCGGACGAGGTAAGTTGAGAATCAAACCCACAACTTTCGGAGCGCAATATAGATTGCGAATTCTATTCGCCACGGTAACTCTCTGGATAATCTTAGAAGCACACATGACTAAACTCACGCCATGCACGGATGACTAAACTCACGTCACGCACACATGACTAAACGCACGTCACGCACACATGACTAAAAACGTTGTGCACGCATGACTAAACTCACGTCTTGTACACATGACAAAACTCACGCCATGCACGGATGAGTAAACTCATGTTATGCACGGATGTGGCTAAATTCACGTCTTGCACATATGACTAAACTCACGACATGCACACATGACTAAACTCACGCCATGCACGGATGTGGCTAAACTCACGTCTTGCACATATGATAAGGCGGGCTGAGTGGTCTCGAGGTATGGTGTCCGCCTCGAGTGCTGGAGGTCCCGGGTTCGGGCCCCGGTAAGGACCAGGATTTATTTTAAAAAATCCACCTGGACTTCCAATAATTTCCCCTGGTCTCTGGGTAGTGAGATCCGACGCCCGTGTGTATTGTTGCGCACGTAACAAATCCCTTGGCAGTTGGAAATCGAAAAAGAGTAGCCTAACGGCGCTGCCCGGGCAAAATTTCGAGTTAAAAATCTACCCACAGCATTTTAGGATCCTCGCCGATGCAACGGAGTTCGTGCATTGAGCTGAGTTTCTCCAAACTCAGGTTTGAGTTAGGAGGAAAACGGAGCACTTATGGGTTAAACCGTGTGCCGTGATGTTGATCCAACGACTAAAACTAAAAACTAAAAAAAAAAAACGCACACATGACTAAACTCACACCATGCACGGGTGACTAAACTCACGGCATGCACGGATGTGACTAAACTCACGTCTTGCACATATGACTAAACTCACGACATGCACACGGGACTAAACTCACGCCATGCACGGATGAATAAACTCACGTCTTACACACATGACTAAACTCACAACTTGCGCGGATTACTAACCTCATACCATGCACAGATGACTAAGCTCACATTTTACACACATGACTAAACTCACGCCATGCACGGATGTGACTAAACTCACGTCTTGCACACATGACTAAACTCAAGACATGCACACATGACTAAACTCACGCCATGCACGGATGACTACTGAATGTATCAAGATGAGAGAAAGTCAGAAATGAAGAAATCGGGACTAAAGTGGGGGTAATGATATAGGTGTGTGTGGTAAAGTAGATTTATAAGGGAAGATAGCTATCCCTATTAGCTAAGACCGACTACTACCCAAAAAAAAAAAAACAGAAATGGCTCGAAAGCCTTCCTAGGGGTGGAGAACGAATGAACGAAGGAACAGACGAGCTTTATTTTCCAAGGGTAACAAATTGGCCACGTAGTCCCGTCTTCCATTCGGCGCCTGGAATCACTCATCTTTCATTCATCAATAGTGCATGATACATTCACATAGGAAAAATAAAACATTGTCAAATGAATTTTATAAACATAAACGATGCATATTACCATGTTACGAGACAGGCAGACACACGTGCACACGTGCATTTGTAAAAACACACATACCTGCATACATACTTACATCATTCGCACAAACTTATAGTTTTGCACTCACTCGATAAGACATAAATACACACTCCCTCGCCACCTACCTATCCCCCAACCATCCACACATCCCCTAACCACACATCCCGCCACACACACAAATCCCTCATCCACACACATCTCCCCACCCACATAAACATCCCTCACCCATACACATATCCCCCACCCACACACCCAACCCCGACCCACATACACTCACAGACACCCACCCACTCATAAACACACACACATCCCCCCACTTACACCCACACATCCCCCAACCACCCAGCCAAACACACATCTCCTACCCACAAATCCCCCTCCCACACACACATCTCCACCCAATCACACCTCCCTCACTACCCACACACCGATCTTCCACCCACACATCCCCTGTCCACTCACCATCCCCACCCATACACACATCTCCTACCAACACACACATTCCTCCACACACATCCCCCACACACGTCCACACACAAACACACATCTCCCACATAACATCCCCCACCCACACACATCTCCCTACACCCCCAACCAACACCCCACCACCCACACAAACATCCCCCATTCGCCCAAACATCTCCGACCCACCCACACATCACCCACCCACACACACTTCTCCTACTCACTCACACATATCCCCCATCCGCACACATCCCCAAACACATCCACATCCACACACTCATCCCTCATCCCACACACACATCCCCACACCCCCTACACACACCCCCACACCCACCCACCCACCCAAACACCCCCACCCACCCGTCAACACACATCCATCACCCACCTACTCACACATCCCCCTACCCACCAACACCCACACACCCCCATTCGTCCACCCTAACACACACCCACCACGCACACATTCCTCCACACAACAAAACATCTCCTACCCACTCACACATCTCTCCACGCACCCACACAATCCCCAGACCCACACATCTCCCGAACAATACACACATCCCTCACCCACACACATTCCCCCACCCACCCACACATTCCCAACCCACCCACACATCCCCCAACTCACCCACAAATCCCCCACACAACATCACCACACGCTCACACATCCCCACACACACCCACAACACACATACACAACACACACACACACATCCTCACATCTAGACACATACATGATGCCTCATATAATCACTGAAACTAGTATGAACAAACTCTCACTATTTACATACACATATATTGAGGATTATTGTGAGCATTCTTTCAAACATGTAAAAATGGAGAAAGCTTGTACATATATAAGGGACATTCATTTGAAATCCGTTGGTACCGCACCGCGCGTAATTGCGTACGTTGAACATGGTTATGTCATAGTCATGTGATAAGTACTGACCAATGAATAAATGAGCAAGTGCTTATCGTTCCATGATGCATAGGTTCTGTTTCTGACCTTTGAGAAAATGGCCGGGTTGATCCAAAATCCGTCCAAAGAAGCTCAAAGAGTGGCGATTCAGGTTTTGTTTTTTTTCATTTGAGGATGTCGACCAGTAGACATTCATCGAAGAATGCAAGCAGCGTACGGTAACAAATGTGTGTCGAAGACAACAGTGACAGACTGGGAACGAATGTTTCGGAAAGGACGTCAGTTCACGACAGATCTTCGACGGCCGGGTCAAGCAAATATTATTGCAACATAAAAACCATCGCCAAAATTGATGCAGCAGTACAGATGAACCGTTGTCGAAGCGTAAGTTCGCTAGCGACAGAGTTTGATGTGTCAATTGTGACAATTCAAAAGGTCGTTCGTAATAAACTGCAATATCGGAAGGTATGTTCACAGAGGGTACCACGGATGTTGACAGACCACCAAAAAGAGAACACATGGCATGGTGTTTGAACCACTTGTTGCGTTAAAGAGTGGAGGGTGATGCATTTCTCTTCCGCATTGTGGCAGACGATGAATCATGGTGTCATCACTTTGAGCCGAGCAGCCAAAGAGAGAGCATGCAATGGAAGCATGCTGGATCACCAAAAGCCAAAATGATTTTCATTTGTTCGGACCTCTAAAAAAGCTCTCAAGGGGCCACGATTTCACACAGATGCTGGCGTAACGAACGCGGTAAACACTTCGTTCCTTGAGCAACCACAATCCTTTTTTTGCGGACGGCATTCACCGCCTACCTAAGCAGTGGGATGCTTGCCTGAATGCCTGAGGCGACTTCTTCTGACCAACCCATGGTGCATATTTTTTTTTCAAAATGAATGCTTTGATTAATTCTTTCAAACCTGTTAATGTTTGTTTTCATGCTTTTGTAATAAAGCCATTGGAACGGGTGTCAAATGAACGCCCCTAATTGTTGTGTTTATTTCCAAGATAGTACTCTAATGTTAATTATTGTATTTAAGTTCATTTAAAGATGAAACTATGGCAGGTTTGCAGAACCGGTAGGGGATTTAAGTGTACATACATGGCAGTTCTAAGGATTGTACAAGGATTTGGACATGTGAAATATCCATCAAACATCGACAAACACAAGCACGGTAACATCTCACAGGGCAATAGGATCGAACTTCATTAGTAAACAGACTGGAAACATCCACAGAAGGGACAGATTGTTGTTGCAAGCTGAAATTGAAGGTATGTAAATGTAAATAAAGGTAAGTAAATGCAAATAAAGGTAAATAACGGTAAGTAAATGTTAGTAAAATGTAAATAAAAGTAAATAAAGGTAAATAAATGTAAATATAGGTAAATAACAGTAAGTAAAGTTAAGTAAAGGTAAATAAAGGTAAGTAAACCTAAATAAAGGCAAGTAGAAGAAAATAAAGGTATGTATAAACCTATGTCCACGATTTGGGGATTGTTGTGTATGTGGTGCAAGGTCCAGATTTGTATAGAACAATCCGCACTGGGTGATTGATAAGGTTATCACCACACCTGCCGCGCTGTCTTCCAACCATTTCCTAGTATCAATTCAAGACTGGGTAGATTTGAGAGACCAGATTCATTGTTTTAGAACTTCATTCTCAATGGAGACTCGAACATATTTCCACCGGATTGCCAGACAAACGTGCCAGCCAATGCGCTACCGATACACCAGCGCGGTTGCTGTGCATGAATACGAGACTTCTTCCTTGTCTAGAAGATTCCAGGATCTCTATGAAGACACTACATATCTGTTTACCCATGTATCTGCCAGTAGTAATTAAATCCCGACGATTACAAGAATGATTAACTACACATTTATGAGTGTGAGAAAGAAATTTCCAGGTAGTGGAGGTAGTGTAGTCACCAAACATCGACTCCTCCATCCTTCTAGTGTTCCACTGCGCGGTTTCACTAAACTTCAGATTTCAAGACAGTTATATTTACCCACTGCCTATTATCTCCAAAAGTCTGTTCATCAGCTAATCTCCCATAGCCGCGACGACAGAGGTGTTTTGATAAACGTAAAGCTGTTTACATCTGTGCTGATTTTCCTCTTGGCCAGTTTTCTTGTCGATGTATTGTTTCGTCCCAGTCTTTGTTGTAATATTCCGGCTGTGTATTTTACCCGTTCCTTAAAATTCGTGAAGTAAACAGAGAGGATCTTGCCATCGGAATTAAGAGCATCCAAAATGTATTAGCGAGGAAATGTAAAGTACAACTCACACATGAAATTGTTGGGTGAGCTAGAGAAAGCTGCTAGAATCAACAAGCGGTTTCTGAATAAAATGCGTCTCTCCAGATTGTCTGGATTCCCGATTTTTTAAAAATCGGTTATGTTTGGTTAAAGAATATTTATAGAAACGCAAGGCATTGTATACAATTTTAAAGTAGACAAATTAAGAGTTAATGAACGAATTTACAAGAAGAAAGAAAAAGACTTAAATATTTGCTGTCAAGCACATTATAGGCGGTAGAAGCATCATCATTATCTAGTGCTAGCCGGCGTGGTGCAGGCGATCATGACTACCCGCAACTCTTTGTCTTCTTGCATCATTGACTACTGATCAACTTCGGCGTGATTTTACCAATAGCAATAGTAGTAGTAGGCCTCTTTCAGGCCTGAAGGCTATAAAGTTGTGCCGCTTGGGAGGTACCTGGCAGCACCGCTGGTGACTGTATAGTCCAATTCGAGAATGACAATCCCTGTCACAGTTTCCGCGTCTGTAAGACGAGGCAAGTCCCGCAGTAAGTGACTGCGCTTTAAGCCTGTGCCGACTATCCTCAGTTTGTTGGATCAGATTGCACTCAAAGAGCGCCATTCCGTTTCGTACATCTCTTCTCCAGGAGCATCTGTCTGTTGCAACTCTCTCCCACGTGTCTGGATCTATTCCAATGGTTTTCATATCTTGTTTACACCCATCCCTATATCGCATTTGGGGTCTTCCGGTTGGCCTCTTTCCTGTGGCTAGTTCTCCGTTTAGGAGATCTTTGGGAATACGCTCATCCTCCATTCGAGATACGTGGCCCAGCCACCGGAGGTGTCTCTGCTTGAGGAGGGTGTGCACTGTGGTAATATCTGCTCTTTCAAGTACCTGTTTGTTTGTTATGTGGTCTTTCCATGTTATGCCCAGGATACGTCTCAGACATCTCATATGGAAGGAATCAACTTCCTTTCCTGTCTTGAGTGCAGGGTCCAGAATTCAGACCCATAGAGTAGTGTGCTAACAACTGCATCATCTGCAAAAAGTAGTTCTCTTACGCATCTTGATCTTATTTTGGTCTTTGCCTTGAGTCTTGATGGGTTAATAAGTTTGCCATCAGATCTTGTATGGAGGTATATGCCTCCAGTGGCAGTCCCAAATGCCTGCCTTAAGAGAAAGGCGAAGAAGATACCAAAGAGTGTAAGAGCAAGCACGCAGCCCACCTTTGCTCCACTGCAGATGCTGAATGACTTGGATGATGAGCCGTCAAATAAAATGCATGATTTCGTGGAATGATTTCACGAGACTAAGAAGGGTGGGTGGACATCCAACCTTTTCAAGGACCTTAAAAAGGCCGCTTCTGCTCACGAGGTCAAATGCCTTTGTGAGGTCGATGAAGGCAATATATAATGGCTTCCTCTGTTCTCTGCACTTCTCTTGGAGCTGCCGGAGTGAGAAAATCATATCGATGGTGGACCTGTTGGGTCTAAATCCGCACTGCGATTCGGGGTAGATTCTTTCAGCAAGAATGTGTAATCTTTTAAGGATTACTCTGGCAAAAATCTTGCCTGCAATGCTGAGAAGGGAAATGCCGCGATAGTTGTTGCAGTCGCTTCTGTCGCCTCTGTTTTTATAAAGGGTAACGATGTTTGCATCTTTCATATCTTGTGGTACTGATATTTCTTTAGAAGCAGAGCTGAAATATTGCATAATTCTACCAACCCATGAGATATTACTGTCAGTATCACAGCCTGGGATTCTCAGATAAGTAGTAAATTGTTTGTTTTTTTCTTCAAATTTTCATCTTCTAATTTTTTCATCTTTTTGTTCACCACCTCCATTTTCATATGCTTTAATGTAGTTACTTCAGTCAGGTCTTAGTCAGATATGACTGAGCTACCAGATGACAGTAGACGGTACTACCTGCTTTCTGTCAGCGCCGAATGTTGGGCGGCGCTTACCAAACCCGACACCCCACATTGTGCCAACGGCTTCGGGCGGAAGAGCGCAATTGGGAGGGTACTAGCCTTATCCTGGTGTGAGGAAATGCAACCCAAAGACAAAATAAGTCATGGTAGGGCAGACCAGGCCCTAAGCCTTGGTTGGCAGCTGGTCTAGGATCGAAGCTCCGACAGGCGGACAGTTAGAGCATTGCTTTGCTGATCCGGTAGCTTCTGCAGCTTGTCTTGTTCCAGATTATAGGTGTCAACTTTCCTCTGGAGTGAACTAGGCAGGCCGAGAGAGGGATCATGCTGCATGGGCAACACATGGTTTCTTTATTTTAGCCCAGGCTTTGTGCTATGGAGAGGCAATAACTCCATCCCTGGTCTTAACCGGTCTCGGAGCCTTGGAAAATACAACATCGGTCGCATGAATGATAATGGGCAAAGGCTGCTGGAGCATTGCACTAGAAATGACCTATGTATTACAAACTCCTTTTTTAAAACAAAAGAGATGCATAAGGTCACATGGAAACATCCAAGATCCGGCCATTGGCATCAGCTGGACTTCATTATCACACGGAGACAACATCTGAACCATGCATCATTAACTCGAAGTTACCACAGTGCTGACTGCGATACAGATCATTCTTTGGTTGTTGCAAGGGTTAGACTGAGACCAAAGAGAATCTACACAGATAAACACAAGTCTAGCCCCAGGATTAATATTATTAACACTCACGATCCTGGAAAGTGCTTTGAATTTCAACAGCAACTTGAAGACGCTTTCAATGATACATCAGAAAATTGTATAGTAAATGATAAATGGAGTAAACTTAAGGAAACTATTTATAAAACAGCGGTAGGGGTTTACGGCACTGTGGATCATAAGAGGCAGGACTGGTTTGCGGCAAACAGCCAGATACTGCAGCCCTTGATTGATAAAAAGAAGATAGCTCTCTTAAGAAACAAGGAAAGACCAACGCGTAACACTCTGAGTGAGCTGAAGCAAGCGAGGAAGGATGTACAAAAGGCTGCCAGGCAGTGTGCGAATGATTATTGGATCAAGTTATGTGAGTCCATTCAAATCGCAAGTGATAAGGGAAACATCAGAAGCATGTATGAAGGGATAAAGAAAGCCTGTGGTCCAATGATCAAAAGAAGTGCACCGCTGAAAACCTTGACTGGAGAAATCATCACTGATAAGAAACAGCAGATGGATAGATGGGTCGAGCACTATTTAGAGCTTTACTCAAGTGAGACCAAACTAGCGGATGATGTCCTCAACGCCATAGAGGCCCTGCCAACTCTTGACCACCTGGACACACTTCCCACCATAACAGAAGTTAAGTGTGCTATAAATGAACTTGCATCTGGCAAGGCTCCAGGTAAGGATGGGATTCCAATAGAGGTGATCAGGAGTGGGCAAGACACACTCGCTCTACAGATCCACCAGCTAATAGAGCTATGCTGGCGAGAAGGACAAGTCCCACAGGATTTCAAAGATTCAAACATCATAACGCTGTACAAGAACAAGGGAGATCGGAGCGACTGTAACAACTATAGGGGTATCTCACTACTGTGTATTGTTGGGAAAGTATTTGCCAGAATTGTCCTGCACAGACTTCAAGTCCTGGGAGATCAAGTCTACCCCGAATCACAGTGCGGCTTCCGTCAGAACCGGTCTACCATTGATATGATATTCTCATTGCGACAGATGCAAGAAAAATGCCGGGAACAAAATCAGCCACTGTTTATTGTCTTCATCGACCTCACAAAGGCATTCGATTTGGTCAGTCGTGAGGGTCTGTTCAAAGCACTAAAGAAGATTGGCTGCCCACCAACTCTTCTGTCCATTGTGGAATCGTTCCACACAGGCATGAAGGGTATAATCAAGTTTGATGGTGCAACTTCTGAAGAGTTTGAAATCAAGAGTGGAGTTAAGCAAGGTTGTGTACTATCCCCCACCCTCTTTGGGATATACTTTTCACTTCTACTGAAATATGCCTTTCGTGATCAGGATGACGGTATATACATTCACTCACGCTCAGATGGTGGCCTCTATAATGCTCAGAGATTGAAGGCCAAGACCAAAATTAGCAGGGTACTAATCAGAGAGTTGCTTTTTGCGGATGATGCTGCGATTACGACCCACTCTGAGGAAGAATTACAACATCTACTATCTGCATTCTCCAATGCTTGTTCTGAATTTGGTTTAACAATTAACAAAAGAAGACACAGATTATGTCACAAGGTGCACATGGTGTACCATCAATCTTTATTGACGACGCCGAACTGGAGATAGTAGACCATTTTACATATCTTGGATCAGAGGTAAATAGCAAATTATCCCTCGATCAGGAAATCAACATCAGGATTGGCAAGGCAGCAACAACAATGAACATGTTAGCAAAAAGAGTCTGGGAGAACAGGAAGCTCACTGCCAAAACAAAAGTCCTCGTCTACCAAGCCTGTGTCATTAGTACTCTTCTTTATGGCAGTGAAACCTGGACAACTTACTCACGCCAAGAGAAACGTTTAAACAGCTTTCATATGCGGTGTCTGCGAAGAATACTTGGTATTAAGTGGCAAGACAAAATCACAAATACTGAAGTATTGGAAAGATCAGGTTGTGTGACGGTGTATTCCATGCTCAGTCTTCGTAGACTTAGATGGATAGGACACGTTAGGAGGATGGATGATGGTAGAATACCAAAGGACATCTTTTTTGGTGAATTACAGACGGGTAGGAGATCTCAGGGTCGGCCTCTACTACGATACAAAGATGTGTGTAAGCGGGACATGATTGATACAGGCATTGATAATGCACATTGGGAGCACATCGCCGCTGAACGTGTTGCATGGAGGGCAACTATCAGAAATGGAATAAAGACAAAGGAGAAAATGATTGCAGATAAAGCACACACAGAGCGTGAGAGACGTAAGATGGTGCAAAATGGGGGAAGTGACCATGTTTTCACATGCACCTACTGTGGGCAAACATTTGCAGCAAGAATTGGCCTTACCAGCCACACTCGCCACCGCCATGGATCGTAGTTATTAAGCCTTTTTAAAGCACAATGTACCAAACTATCGTCTGTCAAGACGGAAAGGTGCCAATGAATGTAGTTACTGATTGTGTGTTGTGTTATGTGTATGTATTTGTTTGCTGATGAAGGCTAGTCGCCGCAACTTCCTGTATACTTCGTACTTCCGTTCCGTAAAGCTGCATTACTTTGTGTTATTTTATATTGCTGAGATTACTGTTAGGTCTACTTGTGATTAGTCTGCAATTGACATATAAGACTGGAGTTTATATATACTGTTAATTAAAAGTCTGAAGTTTATATATGTGATTATTAGTGATAATTCTGAAGTTTATATAGGTGACTATTAGTGATAATTCTGAAGTTTATTAGTGTGACTATTGTTTCGCATATCCTGTACAGGACATTGCAGTCAACACTAGCATTTTTCAGCTGCTGTTAACGTCTTGGCAAGTTTTACGTCAGGTGGATGTGGCCGACACTCAGTTCTCAGCGGAAAGACCATCTAGACACATAATCAGATTGTACATGGAACCAATAGTATTGGGACTCTTCGCTGGTTGCTGAGATGAGGTACGGAGAGCGTATAGGAATGTTCCGAGTGCAGTAATGTCGGTTCTTGACCCAACTCATCTCAGTTGCCTCACTTAGCAGGCGGCGAACCCATGCGTCGAATCCTCGTGCTTAAGACATAATGAATGCAGCTTCCTGTCAATTTCATTTACACACCCGATCTATGTTTTTAACATTCTGGAAATGTTCTAGGAAAAAGGACGTTATAGACGATACAGACTAATTACGCGATTCTCCGCATGACACCGTTCGTCGTGTAGGAGAATTGTATGGGTATTTTGCCCTGGCCATGCAGGGGTGCAGGAGAATGAACAGGCTGATAGGGCTTAGGAACAGATGGAGACCTATATATGGAAAGAATGAGATTGCGGGGGATCGGCAGGGGTTCTACAAGAATCTCAAAACTGAGAGGGAAGACCAGGAGAACTTTTAATCAGATAGCGGTGGGAACGATTAGTAGCATGACTCTTCGCTTGCTGTTGAACGATGGGAGGGAGCACGTATGGGAATGTCCTGAGTGCAGTTATGCAGATTCATAACTCAACTCGTCGTATAGGGAAGTTACTTTCATTTTGGTTTGTTGCGATGTGTTTTGTGTTCTTGTTTTCAGACTTGGTCGTGGTTGGTTCGCTTTAGAAGCTGTTGTTTTCTACGAAATAGAATATTTAGCACTCTGTTAACCATCCTTAGCCGCCTATTACGACATTATTAGTAAAATAGAAGGGAGAAGTAATAGAGAGACAGACATATGCACGGGGACAGAGAAGCTCGAGTAGACAGAAAAAGGGGGAAGGGGGAAGGGAAGGAGGGAGAGAGACGCTTGAATCAAACAGACAGACAAACAGAAACAGAGGAATGGAGAAAGGGAGGAGGGGGGAGATAGAGGCGAGAGTCATACAGACAGACAAGCAGATAGATGGACATACAGATAGACAGACGTCCGCAAGTCAAGGACGAGAAGTCAACATTTTAGTTCAGGTGACTGCCTTGCATAACGAGTCCCCCTACCACGATCAACAGAGAAAGCGTAAACCGAGAGCGTTAAACATTTCAGCCACGTCGACCTCACTTCTTATTCTTCTTACAGCGGCTTGACTTTTGTGTCCATGTCTGTCCACGACCTTCTGTATCTTGTAAGGACAATCACTAACTTCTCGCCTTTGACTTGGGGACGTAAATTACAAGTGCCTCAGAAGTCGGAGTGGGTTCTCCTGTTGGCGAGGGACACTGGTAATAAGGAACACTAATCCACACGCAAAAATCAGTGCAGTGCACAAGAAGTAGTCGCATGTGTATGGACTCCACTTGAACTCAAAGGCAGCGAATGTAAAAAAATAAAAAAATAAAAATGTTAATCTCTGAAACCGATGTTCCTCCATGCCATGATGTCAAACTGTCCAGAGGATCTTCTCTCTTGGTCTCCCCCTGCCTCATTTCTGCTCCACATTTTCCTGTTGTGACGACATACTCCAGCCTTCCCCTTCTCATGCCACGCTCAAAGAATGTGGACTCTCCTCTTCTGATGTGAGTAACCAGTTCTCTTTGTGAGTTAACTTCTTTCAAGATATACAAGAATATATATATCATGGATTTAATGACCTTTAGTCAGTTGACCCTGTTAACCATTACATCCGGTTTATTCCATTCACTATAGCCGCGCAAGCAAGAAAACAGATAAGTGAAATTAATACTTTCATGTAGTGTTTGTATGTTCTGTGCTGACAAAGGCTTTGGCCGCAACGTCCATTTTGTTTCTTATAGTCGTGATTTAGTAAAGCTCACAATCTACTTCTCGTTTTTCGGTGATTCTTTCAAGATATACAGGGTGTTAAATAAAGTAACAAATCATTGTGCACGAACACCAGTAAATTTATAGATTATTTATATTCTTCAAATATCTCTGGTTTTACAACTGCGAATTAATTTTAAATAAATACAGACAAGCCCGGGAAAGAAAGACACAAGATAAAAACGACCGTTTCGAACACAGTGTTTATCAAATTAAACAAAAACAAACATAAAATAATAATTTAAAAAAAATAATAATAATTAAAACAACAACCAAAAAAAAAAAAAAAAAACGAAAAGAAAGGAAAACGAAAACAGACCAAAGAAAACATAAAAGAAACGAAATTAAAACCACGATAACTTTAGCTAGAAATGTGGCATGTCAATTCTGATTATAAACCTCGGTGCCAGCTAGTGTCGTAACTTTAGCATGCGTGTGTGTCCAAGTGCACTTTCTGTAGAAAGAGTTCCACCCAAGGTAGCGGACACCATCTAGCTGTCGGTATGTTTCCAGCCAACAATTTTCCCAAGACGCGGTTTTTGACTACAGCTCAACTCAGCTCCCTCACTTAGCAGGATGACGAGCCCATGTACCAAAACCTCGCCCTGACAGTGCTACTGACATATTAGTTTCACTCGCTCGCTTTGGGCACCAGCGTAGACCTTCTACGTGCTGCCACTTCTAGTGCACCAGGCTGATTCTGTGCGTGCGGATTAGCTTTCCCAATTACTAGTGTCCCTCGCCATCAGGTGAACCCACTCCGTCTTCAGAGATACTTTAAATTTATGTCTCCACGCCAAGGACCCGATGTCAACCAGTTATTCCAACCGACCGGTATAAGGGCTGAAGTCGCTATTTCGGCATCAGCACACCGGATGTGTAAGAATGACAGCTTTTACCCATTCTGCCAAGCTGACCTCCAGCTCATGACACAACGAGCGCAGCTCCAAGTGTGTGACCTACATCAATATATATAAAAGAGAATGTGTGTGTCTTGTGTGTCCTTTATGCGTTGCCTAACGGCCCATCCAATTGAGATGACATTTTCTACAGATGTTCTTCTCATTCCCGGGCAGTCAACTGGCATAGTTTGTTAGTTTACAAACAGCTATTTACGTAATAAATTAACATTTAATTAAAATATTGCAAGGGGACTTAATTTAAGAAAAGTTATATCAAGGGACATTACATTTAGTAACATTGCTATATTATGTAATTTAAATAATTGTTATATTTTCCCTAAGTTTTATAAAACGTTTATCTACAGATATCTACAGGCATATGCATTATAATATAATGATAAAATCTTTAAGGCATTTTCAAAGTTTTCATAAAAATAATGCATCTATTTTAAATACGTGAAAATTTTCTAACTTATCTTTATATGTTTAAAGAAGTTATCTACAGTCAAGTCCGTTTTAACAAGGTGATAAAAAAAAGTTTTCATTACAAATTATGGATTTATTTTAGATACGTGAAAATTTTATTTCTGTACTTTTTTGGGAGAGAAACTTTTGCATATTCTTTGAATTACCCCGCAGTCAACCTAGCATATTTTGGATATCCTTCACACTTTGGCGTTTACAGGTACGAAGGATTTGTTTTTCCGTCCGCTTGGCCGGGATATGGTCAGTACAAAAGTCACACTTGCATAAAATGTATATGCTTTATTTTTATTTTGAAAAGACATTGTTTTTGTATACAATTAACGTTTATATTTTTTAAAAAGGTGCAACAATAGTTGGCCGCGTGTGCGGTCAACATCAAGTTTTCCTAACATTTCATTCAATGTTGAGGGTGTGAAAGAGAAGACAGACAGACAGACAGACAGACAGACAGACAGACAGACAGACAGACAGACAGACAGACAGGCAGACAGACAGACAGACAGACAGACAGATAGATAGATAGATAGATAGATAGGTAGATAGATAGATAGATAGATAGATAGATAGATTGGTAGGTAGGTAGGTAGGTAGGTAGATATAGATAGATAGATAGATAGATAGATAGATAGATAGATAGATAGATAGATAGATAGATTGGTAGGTAGGTAGATATAGATAGATAGATAGATAGATAGATAGATAGATAGATAGATAGATTGGTAGGTAGGTAGGTAGGTAGGTAGGTAGATATAGATAGATAGATAGATAGATAGATAGATAGATAGATAGATAGATAGATAGATAGATAGATAGATAGATAGATAGATAGATAGATGGATGGATGAATGGATGGATGGATGGATGGATGGATAGATAGATAGATAGATAGATAGATAGATAGATAGATAGATAGATAGATAGATAGATAGATAGATAGATAGATAGATAGATAGATAGATTGGTTGGTAGGTAGGTAGGTAGGTAGATATAGATAGATAGATAGATAGATAGATAGATAGATAGATAGATAGATAGATAGATAGATGGATGGATGGATGGATGGATGGATGGATGGATGGATGGATGGATGGATGAATGGATAGATAGATAGATAGATAGATAGATAGATAGATAGATAGATAGATAGATAGATAGATAGATAGATGGATAGATAGATAGATAGATAGATAGATACCCGCCAGTGGCTGGGCGAAGCCGGGCCGGGTCAGCTAGTTCCACTATATACACGATCCCATAGGCGCCTGACTACATCTGACGTATCTGTCCGTAAGTGAGCCAAAGACTGGCCAGCTCGGGGAACTGGCTGTTTTTCGCATTTATCCGACATTAAGTATTCTCATTACCCAAGAGGTCAACGATCGCCGTGGCTTAGGGGATAATGAAAGGCAGATTCATTATTAATTATTGTTACTTTTCACTGATATTATTAAAAACTTTT
>JACEFZ010007341.1:0-82847 GCA_014155875.1 Cepaea nemoralis | reverse complement strand
AAAAAAAATTTTTGGAAAAAAATGTTTTTTTTTACACTTTTTTGTTTTTAAACTTTTTTTAAAAAAAAAAATTTTTTAATTTTCTTTTTTTTTTTTTCAAAACCCTGATTAGAAATTTATTTTACTTATAACAGTATTTTGTTTATTTATTTCTGTATATTTTTATGCCAGTAGCATTGTCGTTAGATTACACAGTTGTAATTATTCCTTGCATATAAGAGTTTATCATTTTATATTTAGCCCAGCAAAGCATGTTTTCACTTTTCTCTCACCCACCCTATTTTTAACATTTTGTTCTTGTAGTGAATGTATTTCTTAGGTTTCATGTTACTTTATGCAAATTTATTCCACTAGTAAAACTGTACTAACCTGATATGCATACTGTCTGCTGTGTTAATTTCATACTTGCATGAAAGTCTTGTCCATAGAGAGTAATACAGCGAGTGTTAGAGAACTGTATTTATTTACAAATAGATAAACTTTACTTTCAAAGGGTCACGAATTGGGCATGCCGACCTGTCTTACATTTGGCCCTTACAACCACTCATCTTTTATGCATCAATTATCTGTTTTGCATGTTACATTCACATAGAAAAGAAAAAAAAAACATTGTCAACTGAATGATGTGAACATAAAGAATATGCATTACCATGCTATGAGACAGGCATGCACACATACACAGACATTCACACATACATATACACTTACATACATACATATGTACACACATGCATTCATACGAACATCATTTACACAAACTCTCAAAGTTATACACCCACTCAATAACACACAAATACACCTCCCTGGCATACACATATACCCACTCATAATCACACTAACAAACATTTACTTATACATATATACTCTCTCTCTCTCTCTCTCTCTCTCTCTCTCTCTCTCTCTCTCTCTCTCTCTCTCTCTCTCTCTCTCTCTCTCTCTCTCTCTCTCTCTCTCTCTCTCTCTCTCGCATGCACACACGCATGCACACCCGCCAATATATCCCCATTCACATGTAAGAGAAGGAGAAAGAACATTAAGAAAGACAGACAGTGTGAGTTATATTGAATGGTTAGTTTCCCTACAGCAGGCACTTAAAACCAGCTTTTAAGTGTGTGTTAGTTTTAAAACCAGCTTTTAAGTGTGTTACAGTTTTAAAACAAGCTTTTAAGTGTGTGCTACAGTTTTAAAACCAGCTTTTAAGTGTGCGTTACAGTTTTAAAACCAGCTTTTAAGTGTGCTTTACGGTTTTAAAAGCAGATTTAAGTGTGTGTTACAGTTTTAAAACCAGCTTTAAAGTGTGTGTTACAGTTTTACAACATTGCGTATTATCCATATTCTTCCCATAATCCATATTCTTCCCAATTAGAGCATTACTGAATGTGATCAGATGAAATTGAAGAGATTATTGCTGAATTTGGTCAGATAAAATTAAAGAGAATATTACTGAATGTGATCAGATGAAATTGAAGAGAACATTACTGAATGTGATCAGATGAAATCGAAGAGAATATTACTTACTAAATTGTGATCAGAAGAAGCTGAAGAGAGCATTACTAAATGTGATCAGATGAAATTGAAGAGAGCATTATGAATGTGATCAGATTAAATTGAAGAGAGCATTACTGAATGTGATCAGATTAAATTGAAGAGAGCATTACTAAATGTGATCAGATTAAATTGAAGAGAGCATTACTGAATGCGATCAGATGAAATTGAAGAGAGCATTACTGGATGTGGTCGGGTGGGATTGAAGAGTGCGTTACTGAACGTGATTAAATGAAACTGAAGAGAGCATTGCTGAATGTGATCAGGTGGTATTGAAGAGAGTATTACTTAATGTGACCAAATGGGATTGACGAGATCATTGCAACAAGGTAGTACATTAAAAGTACTTTGGTTATATAAAGATAAGCAGCTGCGTGTTAAACAGTATGATTGAGTGGGAAATTGAAGATAATCGTTGAAAATGAAAACAGAGTTACGTGTGCTGAAGAAGAACATTATTGAAAGTGATCAAATTAGACTGAAAAGAACATTACTAATTGTGATCAAATGAGATTGAGAAGATAATAACAACGAGGTCGGACAATAAAAGTACTTCTGTTATATAAAGATACAGCTCCTTGTTAAACAGTGTGATTGATAGCATCAGTGCAATCAGGTCAGACAATAAAAGTACTTCTGTTATATAAAGATACGCAAGTTCCTTGTTAAACAGTGTGATTTATAGCATCAGTACAATCAGGTCAGACAATAAAAGTACTTCTGTTATATAAAGATACGCAGTTCCTTGTTAAACAGTGTGATTGATAGCATCAGTACAATCAGGTCAGACAATAAAAGTACTTCTGTTATATAAAGATACGCAGTTCCTTGTTAAAACAGCTGTGATTGATAGCATCAGTACAATCAGGTCAGACAATAAAAGTACTTCTGTTATATAAAGATACAGCTCCTTGTAACAGTGTCCATTGATAGCATCAGTAACAATCAGGGCAGACAATAAAAGTACTTCTGTTATATAAAGATACAGCTCCTTGTTAAACAGTGTGATTGATAGCATCAGTGCAATCAGGTCAGACAATAAAAGTACTTCTGTTATATAAAGATACGCAGTTCCTTGTTAAACAGTGTGATTTATAGCATCAGTACAATCAGGTCAGACAATAAAAGTACTTCTGTTATATAAAGATACGCAGTTTCCTTGTTTAAACAGTGTGATTGATAGCATCAGTACAATCAGGTCAGACAATAAAAGTACTTCTGTTATATAAAGATACGCAGCTCCTTGTTAACAGTGTGATTGATAGCATCAGTACAATCAGGTCAGACAATAAAAGTACTTCTGTTATATAAAGATACAGCTCCTTGTTAAACAGTGTGATTGATAGCATCAGTACAATCAGGTCAGACAATAAAAGTACTTCTGTTATATAAAGATACGCAGTTCCTTGTTAAACAGTGTGATTGATAGCATCAGTACAATCAGGTCAGACAATAAAAGTACTTCTGTTATATAAAGATACGCAGTTCCTTGTTAAACAGTGTGATTGATAGCATCAGTGCAATCAGGTCAGACAATAAAAGTACTTCTGTTATATAAAGATACGCAGCTCCTTGTTAAACAGTGTGATTGATAGCATCAGTACAATCAGGTCAGACAATAAAAGTACTTCTGTTTATAAAGATACGCAGCTCCTTGTTAAACAGTGTGATTGATAGCATCAGTGCAATCAGGTCAGACAATAAAAGTACTTCTGTTATATAAAGATACAGCTCCTTGTTAAACAGTGTCATTGATAGCATCAGTACAATCAGGTCAGACAATAAAAGTACTTCTGTTATATAAAGATACAGCTCCTTGTTAAACAGTGTGATTGATAGCATCAGTGCAATCAGGTCAGACAATAAAAGTACTTCTGTTATATAAAGATACGCAGTTCCTTGTTAAACAGTGTGATTGATAGCATCAGTACAATCAGGTCAGACAATAAAAGTACTTCTGTTATATAAAGATACGCAGTTCCTTGTTAAACAGTGTGATTGATAGCATCAGTACAATCAGGTCAGACAATAAAAGTACTTCTGTTATATAAAGATACGCAGCTCCTTGTTTAACAATGTCATTGATAGTATCAGTACAATCAGGTCAGACAATAAAAGTACTTCGGTTATATAAAGATATGCAGCTCCTTGTTAAACAGTGTCATTGATAGCATCAGTGCAATCAGGTCAGACAATAAAAGTACTTCTGTTATATAAAGATACGCAGCTCCTTGTTTAACAATGTCATTGATAGTATCAGTACAATCAGGTCAGACAATAAAAGTACTTCTGTTATATAAAGATACGCAGTTCCTTGTTAAACAGTGTGATTGATAGCATCAGTACAATCAGGTCAGACAATAAAAGTACTTCTGTTATATAAAGATACGCAGCTCCTTGTTTAACAATGTCATTGATAGTATCAGTACAATCAGGTCAGACAATAAAAGTACTTCGGTTATATAAAGATATGCAGCTCCTTGTTAAACAGTGTCATTGATAGCATCAGTGCAATCAGGTCAGACAATAAAAGTACTTCTGTTATATAAAGATACGCAGCTCCTTGTTTAACAATGTCATTGATAGTATCAGTACAATCAGGTCAGACAATAAAAGTACTTCTGTTATATAAAGATACGCAGTTCCTTGTTAAACAGTGTGATTGATAGCATCAGTACAATCAGGTCAGACAATAAAAGTACTTCTGTTATATAAAGATACGCAGTTCCTTGTTAAACAGTGTGATTGATAGCATCAGTGCAATCAGGTCAGACAATAAAAGTACTTCTGTTATATAAAGATACGCAGCTCCTTGTTAAACAGTGTGATTGATAGCATCAGTACAATCAGGTCAGACAATAAAAGTACTTCTGTTTATAAAGATACGCAGCTCCTTGTTAAACAGTGTGATTGATAGCATCAGTGCAATCAGGTCAGACAATAAAAGTACTTCTGTTATATAAGGATACAGCTCCTTGTTAAACAGTGTGATTGATAGCATCAGTACAATCAGGTCAGACAATAAAAGTACTTCGGTTATATAAAGATACGCAGTTCCTTGTTAAACAGTGTGATTGACGGGGAAATTAAAGACAGTCGTAGAAGAGGAAGACAGCGAATCGTGTTTAAACAACGTCATGATAAAGACTGAAAGAAACGTGCAGCGTGAAAACCCAGGACAAAGGATTTTGGAGACTCACCACCGTCTCAATGATCATCACATTCAGAGGATCCCGCATTCCGCGTTCGAAATGCAGTTGCGGGAGATTTGGCAGCAGACCGCCTTGCGTTGGATGTCATACAATGGTAAGATTGCCGACCGTTTATAAAGCAATGGCAAACTACTGAACGTAGATTGGCAAAACAAACAGTCAAAAAACAAATGCTAGTTAACTGCGGGGTCCTACAAAAGATATGCAACTAACAGAGACGTCAGTTTATGGTAGATAATGGCGGCTGTAATCTTGATTTCATGTAAACATATTGATATCTACTGCAAAGTATATTTATCTGTCTAAAGGCAATTGACGCGATATTGATTATATCACCAATCGTGTGCCGATCGATCGATCAAGTCCTACTAGAAACAAATGAAAACCGTAAACTAATTAGAGAAATTAGACGTAGACAGTCACAATTGTTTGGTCACGATATGAGAAGTAAATTGGAGAACTTGGTGACAGCTGGCAAGATCGAGGGAAGAGAGCAAGGAGAGGGCAGAGAAGTAAATACCTGGATGGCTAGGCCATGTTGTATGGTCGAGACAAGAACACTGAACTGATCCACGACTCTGGTGATCGAGTGAGATGGCAAAACATGATCGCCCACGCTTACCGGCATGGCACATGTTGATGATGATCGATCGCAATGTGGGGCTAGCGAAAGATACAATATACTCCTCAAGTTGTGTGAAAGGGCCCTTGATTTTCTGACTCTTTATATGGAGCCGCGGTGACTGCCAACGCAGTGGTCCGGGGTCAATCCCCGCTGGTAGTATTATTTTAGATGCCGGTAGTGGATGGAGTTGTAGAGCAGCTGTAGATATTAGGGACGTTCATATGAAACCCGTTCCACTGGCTTTATTGCAAGAGCATGAAAGAAACATTAGCAGGTGTGGTAGAATTAAACAAAGCATTCATTTTGAATGAATTATGCACCATGGGTTGGTCAGAAGAAGTCTTCGTAGGCATTCGAACAAGCATCCCATTGCTTAGGTAGGCGGCGAATGCCGTCCGCAATAAAAAAAAAAAAAAGGCTTGTGGTTGCTCACAGAACCAGGTGTTTACCGCGTTCATTACGTCTGCATCTGTGTGAAGTCGTTGCCTCTTGAGAGCTTTTTTAGAGGTCCGAACAAATGAAAATCACATGGTGACAAATCAGGACTATAGACTGGATGTTGCAGAATTTCCCACTTCTTCCTTGCTAATGCTTCCTGCACAATTTTTGCGACATGCGGACGAGCATTATCGTGCAACAAAAACACCGCGAGAAAGCATGCCGGGTCGTTTATTCTTGATGGCTTTTTGCAGCTTGTCTAGTGTTTGCAAGTAGTGGGTAGAGTTGATGTTGACACCAGGTTCTTTAAAGTCGGCCAACAATAGCCCTTCATGGTCAAAAAATGCGCTCAGCATAACCTTACCAGCGGAAACGTGTAACTTAATCTTTTTGGCTTTTGGTGATCCAGCATGCTTCCATTGCATGCTCTCTTTTGCTGCTCGGCTCGAAGTGGTGACACCATGATTCATCGCCTGCCACAATGCCCAGGAGAAATGCATCACCCTCCACTCTGTAACACAGCAAGTGGTTCAAACACCATCCCATGCGTTCCTCTTTTTGGTGGTCGATCAACATCCGTGGTACCCACTGTGAACACACCTTCCGATATTGCAGTTTCTTACGAACGACCTTTTGAATTGTCCCAGTTGACACATCAAATTCTTTCGCTAGCGAACGTATGCTTCGACAACGGTTCATCTGTACTGCTGCATCAATTTTGGCGATGGTTTTTTTCTGTTGCAACAATATGCGCTTGGCCCGGCCGTCGAAGATTTGTCGTGAACTGACGCCCTTTCCGAAACATTCGTGCCCAGTCTGTCACTGTTGTCTTCGACACACATTTGTTACCGTACGCTGCCTGCATTCTTCGATGAATGTCCACTGGTCGACATCCTTCAAATGAAAGAAACTGAATCAGCGCTCTTTGGGCCGATTTTGGATCAACCCAGCCATTTTCTCAACGGTCAGAAACAGAACCTATGCATCATGGGACGATAAGCACGTGCTCTTGTATTCATTGGTCAGTACTTATCACATGACTATGACATGATCATGTTCAACGTACGCAATTACGCGCAGTGCAACACGAACGGATTTCAAATAAACGCCCCAAATAGTTGTTGGTTATGATCTCCAGTTTCATGGCGGTAGGCAGAGGGTCTCTTTTAGGAGACAAAGGCTACGTCATCGACCAGTATGGTCACTGTTAAAGAGGTAAACTGTTTTCTTTACAAAAGCCTAGAAGATAATGAAAATTAATGATTTGTCACCATGGACAGACAGAAACATCAGTGAGCATGTCCTACAAGAAACGAACGAAAACCGTAACATGATTAGAGAAATGAGACGTAGACAGACAAGATTTATATGGGCACGTAATGAGAAGACATAAACTAGAGAACTTGGGTGACAACTGGCAAGATTTGGGGGGGGGGGGGGGGGGAGAGAACAAGGGGAATGCAGAGAAGTAAATATTCGGATGGCTTAGCCACATGGCATAATAGAGACAAAAACACAAAGCTGATCCACGACTCTGGTGATCGTGTGAGATGGCGAAATATGACCGCCCACGCCTATCGGCATGGCACATGATGATTATTTGTTCCTACCACTGCCGGCTCTGGAGTCGGCGCAACCTCGTAGAAGTGGGTACCAGAAAATGTTCAGAATTGTCAGGGAATGAAGGGCGAGGAGGAAGGGAATTGACACTTCATCTCATATGAAGTGGCCTAGAATATGTGAAGGCCTAACAATTCACACCCCAAAAGGCAATATCTGCCGTCAAATAATGGGCCCTCTTACACTCCTTAAGGCGCAATGGTTATATGGTGCTACACGCATATTTTTATCAACCAATCGGAACGTGGGAGTCATGTGGTCAATTCAATGCCATGCTGGTGGCAGTCACGTGGCAAGGCATTTCCTGGTACCACCCATTTTAATCTGGGTCGACCTGGGAAGCAGGCATGCGTATAACTCCCAGGGTTACCGCGGCTTTCGGTATCTGCCATGGAACAACAAGAATAAAACAAAACACACACACACACACACACACACACACACACACACACACACACACATAAACATCGGGTGTTTGTAGAGTCTCACTACACTTTGTTTGTAGAACACATTTGAAAAATAAAGTACATGACGTCATTAAATCAATCAATCAATCAACTGCCGTGCCGGAAAGCGTGGACGGTCATGACTCGCCATTTCACTCGATCACCAGAGTCGTGGATCAGCTCAGTGTCCTGTCTCGTCCATGCCATGTGGCCACGCCATCCAGGTATTTTCCTCTCGGTCTTCCTCTTGGTCTATTCCCTTCGACCTTGCCAATTGTTACTAAGTTCTCCAATCCATTTCTTCTCATAACATGTCCAAAAATTTTGACTGTCTACGTCATCAAAACATGTGGTAAACATTCAATAAATTAGTTATAGTAGTCACTGCTATGTTCTAACGTTGTTTTGGGGGAGCTGGGAAGTACCAATGAAGTATTCATTATTACAGGTGTTGGAAATGTCCACCACGGGCAGGAATTCTTGTTATAAATCTTTGACCAACCATCCGTATGTATCGACCGCCATTTCGAAACACTTGTTCAACCAAAAAACTATTTCTTCCGTTAACACCATTCTGCTTGGAATGCAAAGAATTACTCCAGCAAACGACAGCCATTCGCTGCATATTGCTTCACGATGGACTGTGGGGCACATGTTTTGATGACGTCATGTATTTTATTTTTCACATTTTTTCTACATACAAAGTGTAGTGAGACTGCTTAGAGGAAAGGTGAGACGCACATATAATCAGATTGCTACTGGTACTATTGGGGTTGGAACTCTTCGCTGGCTTCTGAGGATGGGGACGGAGCGCTTATGGGAATGCCCCGAATGATGTGATGTCGGTTCTTAAATCAATCAATCTATCAATCAGTGTAGTGAGACTTTACAAACACCCTGTATATACTATAGTATGTTCGGATTTGAATGCCTTCATTCACGATCAATTATTTTGAAAACTGTCTGTTGCATCGTTATGAAATTTTTCCAGCCGTCTTATATTTACCCCCACCAAAGGAATTTCCCATTGCAACATACGCCTGTGAGACATGGACACTTACTAAACAAGCTGAACAGCGCATAAACGCCTTTGAATATAAATGTTATAGACGAGTTCTAAGAATATCTTGGGTAAAGAAAAGAACAAATGCATCCATACTTCAAGAGTTGAATATTGAGCAGAGATGGCTATTAAAGACGATAAAACAAAGAAAATTGAAGTATTTTGGTCACTTGAAACGTCACGAAGGTTTGGAGAGAACAATAATGGAAGGGTATATGCCTGGGAAGAGAGGAAGAGGAAGGCCAAGAGAAGATGGGTGCAGGATGTGGCGGATGATCTCCAGATGGGTGTATCAGACGCGGGACATCTTGCTTGTGATCGAGAAGCTTTCCGGAAGGTTGTTATGGGAGCGAGGTTCTGCAAAGGACATGCTACTGAATGAATGAATGAATGAAAGGAATATGTCTTTGATAGGTCCAAAAACAACTTAAATCATCAAAAGCGGCGACATTCCTTTGATGTTTTGCTGAACAACTAGTGATTTCTCGCGAACAAAGTTATGTTTACAGTAATTGGAGACCTGCCAATTCAGATGACACACAAAGGCGTATCCGGATTAGTATGGGAGTGGGTGCAATGAAATAAGTAGCTTACAGGGTCGGCTGCATTGCACCGGGTTTTTATCCCATATGGCTCAGTTTCTTTCCGCAGCGCGGAAAGCGTCGCACAAAGCACGAATTCCGTAGCTCCAGCGACGACCCTCGGGAGTCTCCGAAAACATGCACTCGTGAAATGAAGGACGCGGCTCGGAATCGAACATACAACCTTCGGAGCCCGAGTCAGACGGCTTGACCACTTCACCACGGAGAATCCCGAGAGGGGTGCAATGTGTAATATTAGTAAAGACAGAGAATTTACAGAGGCACGGGGTAAATAATTTGTAAATTAACAGGAAAGTAAAAGACTATATTTCTTACCTTATTTTTCATTTCCCTCTTGTTTCTTCAGCTGATACTGATGCTGTAATGTTTAGGGCTGCAATTCGTCTGAATAGTTGGAGCAAAATATCCCAGTAAGTGTGTACGTAGATGAAGGTCTGCGATCTGCTCAGACCTTAATCTGTGTCGGACGATTCCAGTAGGTTGATGATTACTCTCGGTTGCATAAAATTCAATCCATCCTTTCTCCAATAGTCCTCTTCCTCTTTCAACACATGGTCCTCACATCTTTTCCAGTAACTTTTATCAATATTTAATAGCGCAGACAGACAGACAGACAGACAGACAGACAGACAGACAGACAGACAGACAGACAGACAGACAGACAGACAGACAGACAGACAGACAGACAAAAAGGTAGGTAGGTAGGTAGGCAGAAAGGTAGGTCGGTGGGTCAGTGGGTCGGTCAGTGGGTGGGTCGGTCGGCCGGCCTGCCGGCAGGCAGGCAAGAGATAGATAGGTAGGTAGGTAGAGAGATATAGAGAGATATAGATAGATAGATAGATAGATAGATAGATAGATAGATAGATAGATAGATAGATAGATAGATAGATAGATATAGATAGATAGATCCCCGCCAGGAGCTGAGTCAGCTAGTTTATTTATATAATCACGTTTCATGAAAGAACCCCCATTTGAGACACCTCTGAACAAACTAATTTAACTTCGCCAAAACGAAACCCGCCAAATAATTTCGAATAGATCGGGGGTGTGTCTTGCTTAAGCTGTAATACTCTTAAAATTATGGCATGAATGCGGGAGCGGTAGATTATATACCACATATAAACAAACATTGAAATCTGCGGTACAATCTCCAGAACAAAAAAATTTTTGTTGGGTGAACATAATGATAAGGTTATATGCTAAATCTCATCATTTTCCCTCAGTTGGTTACTGAGATATTGAATTTTATATTGAGGCAACAACAACAAAAAACACACTATATGATGTTCCTGTTTACCAATATCATTATTTTATTCAGTGCCACCCAATCGACTTTTTGGCGAAGGTGTTACGAATGCAATTCGTAATCCCGCAGACAGCGTTCTAAACACATCTGCGGGCGATTTGGAAGCAGACCGCCTTGCGTTGGTTCCCATACAAAGGTATAAGTGCCGGTCGTTCGTAACGCAATGACAAACTACTGAATGTAAACTTGTCAAGAAATTACAAACAGTTAAAACATGCTGGGGTTGACTGCCACGTCCTGTAGCATGCCATCAACCAGGCGCTGGAGCGTCATTTAATCCTCCCCAGGACACTTGACTGTAAAAGTGAAAGATGATGATTATCTTTTATACATTATTTCCCCCTACACATATGTTACCTTTATTTATTGCTACTTCAATTTCCATCTAACCCGATTTATAGTTGTTGCCTGGATGTTTGTCACACAAAAGGTGCTTGGGACATAAAGATTACCATTCTGTCTGTTGGCGTTGTCATCCTAAGATCTATAACATGGCGGGCTGCATTAGCTCTCAACAAACCAGGCCAGCAGGCTCTAATTGATTGGCTGTTGGTTCAAGCTCAGCCTTCTCCGCCAGAAACGGGAACAAGGCTCCGCCCTGCCGGACACAACAACTTCTGGTCGATCTGTTTGGATCATTCTTATCGCGAATCCCCAATTGAGTGAAACTGTCACCGTTCAATATCTTTGTTACAGGGGAGAACTTTGTGCTTGCGTGTGTGGTTTGATTACTCAGGTAGTTCAGTATAATTTACAAATATAATTGTTGTAACAGTGAGTTCTTAGATTCGACAGCTGTTTCTACTGGAGTTTTGGAACGTAATTTTATCCTTTAAAATGGTGAGTACGTTTTATTAATTTTGTTGTTGTTGTTGTTTTGTTCGCATATCCTTTACAGGACATCGCTGTCAACATCAGCATCTTTCAGCTGATTGTTGATTTCTTGGCAAGATTACGCTAAGTAGTTTGCCACTGCTTTCTGGGTGGCCGGCTCGCATACACCGTAAGTTACCGACGCGGAAAGAACCGCTACCAATTCTCACGCACGTCACGTTACTCACGAGAGTACACGGAATTACGGAGAAAGTCGTGTAAACTCTAGACCGGGGAGATCGGCATTTTATTAATAGAATAATAATAATAATTCCACCAGTTAATTTTTATAACAGAGACATATTGTAACGCAATATTTTTTGGAATAAATATAACTACCTCTCAAAGTTCCGTGGCGAAGGTGTTTACGGACGCAATTCATAATCCCGCATACATCGTTCGAAACACAGCTGCAGACCGCCCGGTGTTGGTTTTTTAATAAATGGTTTGAGGCACTCAGTTCAGAAAGCAGTGACAAACTACTGAACGTAAACTTGCTAAGAAATCACAAAGAGCTAAATAATGCTGGTGTTAACAGTGACGTCCTGTAAAGGTTTGCAACTAACCTTCCAATGTGTGGGGAAGGGTGGGGGGGGGGGGGGGGGTAGCATTGTGATCAGCCGCTAGCCTGTAGGGCTGATGGCTATGCATTTGAATCCCCATCGAGGCTAATTATTTTGTTTGTTTAATTGACCTGGATTCCCAGGTGGACCCAGGCTAAAATGAGTGCCAGGAAATGTTGTGGGGAGTTAGGACGGCCGACGTGATTGTGACCCCAGCAACCATCGAGTGCCGGCTGGTGCCAGAACCTTATACACAATACACCTTATGGCGTGTAAACTGGTCCTTTATTTGACTTTCCAAGATACCATGGATCCCCAGCACCTTCCGTCTCTGCCTTTGGTTGAACTCCGGTAGACTGCTGTTCACTGGTGGTCCAGTCTTTTTGCACTTGTATCCTTGTTTGCCTCCTGCTCTGCTGTCTCTGCCCCCCTCCCCACCCCACCCCCTTTTTCTACCACCACCCCAGTGTGTGTGAGTGTGTGTGTGTGTGTGTGTGTGTGTGTGTGTGTGTGTGTGTGTTTTTAAAGCATGTGATGCCTTTTAATGTAGCCAGGATATTTGACTTGTCTGCTTCTCATTACTTTACGTCACTTTTTATTTTTTTTAAACTTTTTTTCTCCGCCTTTGAGCACAGAACAATTGTAAAAGTCTGCTTCGGTTTGAATTCGAACACAGAACCACCGGGTCGGCAGGCAGGCGATCTAGCCACTGCGCAACCGCGGTTCCCTTACTTTACATTGCTGTAAATTTCTGCCGGTAAAGAATGATTACTACCAGAATCTGGCCCGTAGCACTATAAGGCGCTGAAACATGAACAGGAAAGATACAGGACCCCAGTCCACTCCTTGAGTTTTTTAGTTTTAGTTTTAGTCGATGGATCAACATCACGGCACACGGGTGTATCCCATAAGTGCTCCGTTCTCCTCCTAACTCAAACCTGAGTTTGGAGAAGCTCAGCTCAGTGCACGAACTCCGTAGCACCGGCAAGGATCCTGAAATACTTTGGGTAGAATTGTAACTCGAAATTTTGCCCGGGCAACGCCGTTAGGCTACTCTTTTTCGATTTCCAACTGTCAAGGAATTTTTTACGTGCGCAACAATACACACCGGCGTCCGATCTCACTACCCAGAGACCAAGGGAAATTTTATTACTAGAAGTCCACGTGAAAAAATTCCGGTCCTCATATTGGATATGAGGAGCTGGCCCCGTACTTTTATATGCCTATGGGTCACTGGATTGGTAATGTGGCCAATATAAACCGGCTGCTTTTTACTTCCGAGAGTATTTCCTGGTTCTAATTTTAGGCTGGATCGACTTGTTATCTCATGTCAATTCTTTGTTTAATTCCTCCGTCTCGACTAATGATTGGAAACAGTTAAACACATCAGAAAAGTATGCGCGGAACTTGGAAGCTGTTGAGATTCTGTGTTATTTTTAATGACTATAGTGTTTGAAATATTGCCGGTCCAAGTGTTGTATTCACCCTCTGTAAAGTTCATGCGACACAATCAATAAATCAATCATTCAATCAATCAATCAGGTGCCATCTCCACAATGAAGGTTGGCTGAAATGGATCTCCAACACTGTCCGTCTCTCGCCCTGACTGTACATTCTGTCAAGCTGATGTTCGTCCATCTCTTGATGTTATCTTCCCACGTGTATCTTTGTCTACCTCTTGATCGCTTGCCCTCAACCTTGCCGTCCAGTATGGTGTTTATAAGAGTATCATGTCTTTTAACTTGGCCGAAATATTTCACTTGCCTCCTCTTTATTTCTTTCATCAACTCTCCCTTCACTCCCAGTTTTTCTAAAACCTATGCATTTCACTGTTTTTGTTCCATGAAATACAACATATTCGTCTGTATATCCACATCTCCCATCAAGGGTATTTAATGTATCTAGCTTCTGATTTCTTGTGTGGGACAGCATTGTGTTGTCGGTGAAGTCCAGATCATTGAGCTGATTTGTCAGAAAGTCCAGTGAATTCCATTTCTATCGATGGCAATTGTTGTCTTCATAATCCAGTCCATAGTCAGTAAGAGTAGTACAGTTGACAGAAAGCATTCGTGTTGCGCTTTTATTCTTATTTCAAATGTATCTGTTAGTTTTCCTTCTTGATGAACTCTGCTTTCCATACCTTCATAATCCCTTCTTACCAGTTACGATTTCCCGTTTAATCCCACAGTGCGTCATCAGTTTCCAAAGGGATCATCTAAGCTGACAACTAACATTTCATAGTTCACAAATCCAATATAGAGCTTCTTTATTAGCTTCTGTGTATTTTTCATGGACCCATATGCCATAAGGCGTTTTCTTGGTAAGAGTTGAGTTGAGTTGAGTTTTTTTTTTTTTTTTTTTTTACATATAATTTATTTGGTTGTTTTCTCTCTCTTTATTTATTGTATTCTTTGCATTTTGTCAGGTAAACGACCGGATGTTATAAAAAAGAACGATTCTTTCATCTTGAAACGAATTGTCTCTATTTAATTGATTTCAATTTTTCGGAATACAAACTTTTCGGGTTACGAACCGAGCTCTGGAACGAATTAAGTTCGTAACCCGAGGTACCACTGTAGTCTACATTGAATTGACTTCCATATTATATCATAAGTATTTCTTTTAAAAGTTAAGTCTTAGTCATATATGACTGAGCTACCGTATGACAACAGACGGACCACCTGCTTTCTGTTAGCGCCGAACGCTGGACGGCGCTCACCAAACCCGACACCCCACGTTGTGCCAACTGCTTCGAGAGGAGTACAACTGGGAGGATACAAGCCCTGCTCTAGTGCGAGGGGAATGCAACATAAAGACTATAAATATCGTGGCAAGGCAGACCAGGCCCTAAGCCTTGGTTAGCAACTGGTCTAGGGTGGAAGCTCCGACAAGCGGACAGTTAGAGTATAGTTTTGCTGATCCGGTAGCTTCTGCAGCTTGTCTTGTTATGGACGTTTTGGTGTTACTCGTCCCCTGGAGTAAACTTGGCAGGCCGAGAGAGGGATCATACAGCACGGATAATTCATAATCTCTAAATTCAACCCTGGCTTTGTGGTATGGAGAGGTACCTCATTTTTACATTCTATCGTCTATCAAGACGGCAAGGTACCAGTCAGTATCTTGTTAATTTTACCTATCACTTCGATAGTGATATTTATCTACAACTGTACCTCTGAAAACGTTTACGTCATATAGGGATGATCGACATGTCTTGCTAATACAGTTATGATCAATTTGGTTCTCCGTATTGTGGTTTGGTCATACCCATGTTGCTTTATGTATTTATTTCTGTGGGAAAACACATTTGCCAATGGTGTATTGATTTACTGCGCAAATATTGGTGAAAAGTTATATATTTTCATTCAAACCCAAATTCCTTGTTTCCCCATGATCACTTTATAACCCTGATGTGTTACCTGATCTTGTCTTGGCATTCTGATCACTCATCAAAATTTGACATTTCCATGCCTTTCATTACCTAGAGGACATTGAAGTTTCGTGTAACATTCCTCCTTATTCATTCTTAGTATTTTTGGGTGCATAACACTGGATTTAATTTCTGTTTTCTTTTTTTTTTCTTGTAAGCATTTATCAAAAATTTACACTTAAAGAAATTTGATTCCAGGTTTTGCTGTTATTATTATAAAACGCACTGCTTCCCACTCTCTTATATCTTTCTCTCCCTCTTTAAATAGCATTTTCTTCTGGCCTGAGAACACCGTGTCACCTGTGTTACGAAGCTTTTTGCTCGCTTCCTTCCATCTTGTTTTGCATAATCCTTAATGTTAATCCTATAATGTTTCATTTCTCCAACCATCTGTACTCGTCTTTCACAACTCATACATAATTTTATAGGTTTAGCATATCTGAATGACCGGCACTCATAGCATTTATAAAATCCAACGCAAGGCGGTCTGCTACCAAATCGCCCGCAGCTGTGTTTCGAACGCAGTCTGTCTGATTATAAACTGCAACCGTAACACCTTTGCCACAAAGTATATATACTGTATACAGACAGACAGACAGACAGACAGACAGACAGACAGACGGACAGACGGACGGACGGACGGACAGACGTACAGACAGACAGACGGACAGACAGACAGACAGACAGACAGACGGACGGACGGACGGACGGACGGATGCACTGACGGACGGACAGACAGACAGACGGACGGACGGACGGACGGACGGATGCACTGACAGACAGACAGACAGACAGACAGACAGACAGACGGATGCACTGACGGACGGACAGACGGACAGACAGACAGACAGACAGACGGACGGACGGACGGACGGAGGGACGGATGCACTGACGGACAGACAGACAGACAGACAGACAGACGGACGGACGGACGGACGGATGCACTGACGGACGGACAGACAGACAGACAGACAGACAGACGGACAGACAGACTGACAGACGGACGGACAGACGGACAGACAGACGGACAGACAGACAGACAGACAGACAGACAGACAGACGACGGACGGACGGACGGATGCCTTATAAGGACTTTTTTAATAGTATTTTTCCCTCCTGTTCTGTGAATTGCCCGTAGAAGCTTTTCGATGTTATTTACCTCCTTCCGCTTTTTTTCACTTTCGCGTTTAAGCTCTTGCTATTTCTTGTATGTTTATGTTCTGTTGCATGTCCTTTGCTTACACACGGGCTACGTCTTGTTTTTTTATGTTCTGTTGCATGTCCTTTGCTAACACACGGGCTATTTCTCGTATGTTTATGTTCTGTTGTATGTCCTTTGCTTACACACGGGCTATTTCTTGTATGCTTATGTTATGTTGTATGTCCTTTTGCTTACACACGGGCTATTTCTTGTATGCTTATGTTATGTTGTATGTCCTTTGCTTACACACGGGCTATTTCTTGTATGTTTATGTTATGTTGTATGTCCTTTGCTTACACACGGGCTATTTCTTGTATGTTTATGTTATGTTGTATGTCCGTTGCAGGACGTTGCGATCTTCTAGACAATTGTACGTTTAGTAGTTTGCCATTTCTTTCTGAACGTGAAGTCAACTTTTAAGTTGAACGGTTTGTGGAATTAACCCCCTACACTGGCACAAGTACACAAGATGTTTAATTTATTAAGTGACATTGAATTATTAATCATCTTGAGCGACTTCCACTATCTGTAATGGGCTTATATATCGCCTAAATGTTGTCATTACGTTATAATACAACATATCAGCAACCATGTTAACAACTTATAAGTCATAACCGTGACTCACCCCTACTTCTCATCTTCCGCCATCCATTTCTCTGTGGTCCAACCCTTCTCTTTGTTTGCACACAATTTGTTAAGAACGAGTGCCCTTATTCTTTCGGCCACGCCGACGTCTAGGTGTTGTATACAAGTTGTATATATGTAGCCTGTGTGAGAGTAGTACTCTCGTGAGTTTCTTGTCACTCTTGTCTCGCTTTGGGCACCAGCTTTGGCCTTCAGCCACTGAATGACTGATTCCAAAACGATTCCTGTCTCAAATATTCAACGAACTAGGATATTCCAAGGATTACAAAATAATAACAATGAGGTGCGGTATCTCCTGTAAAAAATTTAGAGATAATAAATACAGACACGGTGTACATACATTACTTACAACGAACTCCAATACGGCAAACGTGAATCACAGTGAAAACATTAATTATGATAGCCAATGAGAGAGACATTGGAGAACCTCGTGACAACTGAACAGATCGAGGGGAAAAGAGGCAGAGGCAGACAAAGATAAATGATGCTGGATGGATTGAGACGGTGACATGGAAGAATATCATGAGTAGAGTTGATCCAGAAAACCGGAGACCGAGATCTGTGGAGAGTCGTGAACACCTACGCCAGCCGGCACGGCACTTGATGACAGAGAACCAACAAAAATAAGATTAAAATACGTTACATCAGGACACAAAGTATCGACGTTTCGATCATAACAATTTTCGTCGGGAACAACAACAGAAAAGTATAGATATGAAACGTTGCTAAGCCATCACACATGCTTCGTTACTAGACAGGGGGCGCAGACGTTGAGTATTTTTGTTTATAACATTGCTGTTTGAAATTACGTTTGTAATGATTACAAATATCCAATGGTAAGTTTTAGTAAATGGGTTACATCCTCATAATGTTAATTTAAACAAATAATGAGTTGAAATTATATTTATCTGTATGTGCATACCCTCTAAACCGCAGGTCAAAGTTCAGCTATGATGACAGGTGCAGACTTCACTACACAGGTACCAACTACGCCCACTTTCACAGAAACCATGCCTCCAGTGACAACTTCGCCGGAACTTCCTTCAGTCTCAGGTTACGTTGACACCAGACACACCCACCAGCCAGGTACTCACAACATTGAAATGTGTTTAAAAATAAGTTTATTAAATGAAATGAAATGGGCTTGACTTGGGGATGAAGTTGCCGAAATGTAATAAACGGTTAAAATGTAGCGAAGTATGGGAGAAGCTTTATCAAGTACAATTACGAGAGAGAGAGAGAGAGAGAGAGAGAGAGAGAGAGAGAGAGAGAGAGAGAGAGAGAGAGAGAGAGAGAGAGAGAGAGAGAGAGAGAGAGAGAGAGAGAGAGAGAGAGAGAGAGCGTTGCGGCAAGAAGCCTTTATCAGCAAACAACAACACAACGCAAAGACATACAAATAACGGAAATCACACCGCAGTGACTACATCGAGACATAATAAATAGGAATTATGTGAAATACAAGCGAGTTCCGTCAGTTGGGATTACAATTTTGACTTCTCGTCCTTGACTTGGGGACGTAAATTACAAGTACCACAGAAGTCGGAGTGGGTTCGCTCGATAGCAAGGAACACTGGTAATAGTGAGAGCTAATCTACACGCAAAGGTCAATGCAGTGCACTAGAAGTTGGAACATGCGTATGGTCTACGCTTGAGTTGAACAGAACAAAACAAACACACAAAAAGAAGAAGCTCACTACTTGGTCATGTCCTCAGACATGGAACATCAAAGAGGGCACTGGAGGGCACAATACTGGGGAGAGGAGGAAGGGGTAGACCGAGGACAACATGTATTAAACAGGTAGGGACAGATCCATCGTTATATAAATACACTGACTTAAGTACAGGGTGTTTGTACAGTCTCACTACACTTTGTATGTAGAACACATATGAAAAATGAAATACATGACGTCATCAAAAATGTGCTAAACATGCATTAAATTAGTTACAATAGTTACTGCTATGGCCTAACACTGTGTTTTGAGAAGCTGGAAAGTACCGGTGAATTATTAATTATAACAGCTGTTGGAAATGTCCACCACGGGCTTTAAGACATGACTGTACACAACTCTTCATATTGTCAAATACCTTCTGCAACGTTTCTGTTGATATTTCTTGAATGGTAATTCTGATTGCTTCTTTCCAGGCCCTCAATTTTGTGCACAATATTTTTGTAAACATTTATTGTCAAGAAACCCCATAGATACTAATCTAATGTCTGGAGAACTAGCAGGCCAAATTCCACGTGATATTATGCGATTTGCGAAAATGTCTTCCAAAAATATTCTTTCTTCAGCTGATAACACCATTCTGTTTGTGGTGCAAAGAGTTACTCCAGCAGACGACAGCCATTAGCTGTATATTGCTTTACGATGGACTGCAGTGCACATTTTTATGACGTCATGTACTCCAGTTTTCAAATGTGTTCTACATACACAGTGTAGTGAGACCATGTAAAACTGCACAAGATAGACAACTGTGTAATGGAATTACCAGAGAGCTTCACGACCAACTCAAGAGCTTAAATAGACAACGATGGTGATGGTGATGATGATGATGATGATGATGATGATGATGATGATGATGACGACGATGATGACGACGATGGTGATGATGATGATGATGATGATGATGATGATGATGATGATGATGATGATGATGATGATGATGATGATGATGATGATGATGACTGTGGTGATGATGTCTGCAGTGCTGAGTAATGGATCAATTGGATGTGATTTTTGTAGCTGGTATTTGGAACCATAAATTACATTTACAGGTTGTTTAACTGATTCAGTGCCAATGCATAATAATCCGCCAAGTTTGACCGCCGATTTGGACTGAAGGACGATATATCGCCATACTAGTGTTATCGTGTTATTTGCTTTGTTTCGTGAATCCTTCCAGAATTTCAGTGCTCACAGAAGGTGAATGTACATTAAAATACTTGTTTATTTGATTGTGGACCATGTCTGGCCCAAACATACGTTTTGTTTGGCACTGAATTTAATAGACCAATAAGTGTACTTTAATGTGTCGTCTTTGGGTGTAAATATTAATAATGACAACGGCGATTATAAAAACTATCTGAGGAAAATGCAAAGAATACCATGGACAGACAGAAAAACCAATGAACAAGTCCTTCAAGAAAGCAAATTAAGATCGTAAACTGATTAGAGACATTAGACGCAGACAGTCAAAATATTTGGGCATGTTATGAGAAGAAATGACTTGGAGAACTTGGTGACAACTGGCAAGATCGAAGGGAAGAGACCAAGGAGAAGACCAAGAAGTAAATATCTGGATGGCTTGGCCACGTGGCATGGTCGAGACAGGAACACGGAGCTGATCCATGACTCTGGTGATCGAATGAGATGGCAAAACATGACCGACCACGCTTATCGGCATGGCACATGATGGACGGATGGATGGATGGATAGTAAAAATAATACTAATAATAATAATAATGATAATGCCGACGTCTGTGGCCTGAGAACAATGAACACATTTTCGCAATCCCTCGTACAGGTTTCAAATGCAGCCTCGGATGATTTGGAAGCAGCTTTGCGTTGATTTTCTAAATGGTATGAACGTTGGTCGTTCAAACAGCAATGGTAAGCTACTAAACGTAGCATTGTCAAGAACATCTCAAACTGTTCAAAATTACCGGGGTTGATTGCGATGACTTCTAAAGTGCATGCAGCATCTGCTGCTGCTGCGCTGCTACTACTACTAATATTTCTACTACTATTACTACTACTACTACTACTACTACTACTACTACTACTACTACTACTACTACTACTACTACTACTACTACTACTACTACTACTACTACTACTACTACTACTACTACTACTACTACTACAATTATAACTACTACTACTACTACTACTACAATTATAACTACTACTACTACTACTACTACTACTACTACTACTACTACTACTACTACTACTACTACTACTACTACTACAATTATAACTACTACTACTACTACTACTACTACTACTACTACTACAATTATAACTACTACTACTACTACTACTACTACTACTACTACTACTACAATTATAACTACTACTACTACTACAATTATTACTACTACTACTACTACTACTACTACTACAATTATAACTACTACTACTACTACTACTACTACTACTACTACTACTACTACTACTACTACTACTACAATTATAACTACTACTACTACTACAATTATAACTACTACTACTACTACTACTACTACTACTACTACAATTATAACTACTACTACTACTACAATTATAACTACTACTACTACAATTATAACTACTACTACTACTACTACTACTACTACTACTACTACTACTACTACTACTACTACTACTACTACTACTACTACTACTACTACTACAATTATAACTACTACTACTACTACTACTACTACTACTGCTGCTGCTACTACTACTACTACTACAATTATAACCACTACTACTACTACTACTACTACTACTACTACTACTACTACTACTACTGCTGCTGCTACTACTACTACTACTACTACTACTACTACTACTACTACTACTACTACTACTACTACTACTACTGCTGCTGCTGCTGCTGCTGCTACTACTACTACTGCTTTACAGGCTGTTACTACTACTACTTAAAATAACAATAATTCAGTTAACAACATTATGTTTCCCAGTAGGTCCCCCGTGCTGTGCTGGATGCTCCCAGCCGATTCTTGACCAGTTCATCTTACAGCTCCAAGGCCACGTCTGGCACGCAGATTGTCTGCGCTGCTCTGTGTGTAACATACTGTTGTCTCATGTCTGCTATTCCGGAAACTCACAGTTATATTGCCAGGATGACTTTTTCAGGTCAGTGCACACTTACGTTTGGTATGACAAGACAAATGTGGAAAGATCTGAGTCAAATCACAGTAGATACATAACACTTCTGAGGGGTTGGGTGTGGAGGGAATGGCATGATGATACGTTTCGTTGTCTGGCTATGCTTGCTTGCTTGCTTGTGTTCGTTGGCTTGAGCTCCAACGCGAAGTCCTGTATGTCGGATGAAGGCATCCTGTTGTCCAACATCAGTGTGATGTCATACAGGACTTGAGTTTTGCGTGAGTATCCGTTGTCCCATGTCTGGCTTATTGGTGTGCAGACTGGTGGTTCCTCGCCGTACAAGCAGACACTCTCCGACTTCGGAGGAATCGGCGATCCTATTGACTTCAGCCAGGACCCCGAAGGGACCTGTTGCCCAGGACGCTCGACGAGGACGCGTCAATAGGTCTCGGCCAGTATATAACCCGGCCCTGGTGCCTTGGAAACACCTCTGCGTCCCGTCTGGCTATGACTCAGGTAGGCTCCCAGTATATAAGTATTGGCTCCCAGTATATGGCTTGGAGTGTGTTAAGGTCAGTTAGTTTAGTTGGTATCACGCTTCCACGTTATCTGTTGAGCAGTAAGATTGGATTCCTAGCTCCTAGGATACGTGAAAAACTGTAGGGCCCGTGTGAAATTTGTGCAGGTGGGAAATCTCACGCCAGTCGGAAAATCACACAGTAGGCCGTAAGAGAACAACTCTGGCAACATTGTTAGGGGGGCGTAACTATCTACTTATAGAGATAGTAATTAAAGGACGCTTTTACTCGCCGTGAGGCATAGGGTATAGCTTTACTGACTGTGGGGTTTTGGGAAATATCGCCGTTCCAAATTTTGTATTCACCCTCTGTGAACGCATGCAACATGAAAGGTAAATACAAAACTTGGAACGGCAATAATTTCAAAAACCCCACAGTCATTAAAAAAATACACCATGTATATTGGGTATATGATGCTAACCCCGGATTGCTATATGGCCAATCTACACTCGATTGGTGCGGCTTTTATTTCGCAAAACATTTCCGATTACCAATTTCATTGCTGGGTTTACCTAGAAGTCCAAATCATTGGTTTCTTTTCTTTCTTTGTTTTGAAAATTTTCCTTGATGGCAGATTCGAACACATGATCCTCGTGCCGGCAGTCAAGCGTGCAAGCCGCTGCACTACCGAGGCTTCTTAAAGCAAACAGTATCGAATATTATAAACTGATTCAGTGCCAAACAAACAAAGTAGTTGTGGATCAAACTTGGTGTATAAATAAACAAGTATCATAATGTGCATCTCCATTCACTGAGCATTAAAACTGAGGAAGATATCGAAACAATTAACACAATGACCATAATAGTATTGCGATAAATCACCCTTCTGTCCAAATTGGAGGTCACATTTGGCCATAGATTATCCTTCGGCAATGTATCAGTTAAAGTCACTTCATTTTAGACCTGTTTTTTATTTCCCGTGTTTCTGTTCTAGTACTGATGTTACCGCGAAAACTTCACCTGGTAGTTCTTTAGTATCTCCATGGTTTAAACGCGGTTTAATGGCGAGATGATCGAACTCATTCATTGCACCGTGTTTTATCTCATATGGCTCCGGTCTCTTTCCGCAGGGTGACCTATCAAAGCGTCGCACAAAGCATGATCTCGGTAGCTCCGGTTACGATCCCTCAGGAGTCTGAGAAAATTGCACTCGTGAACCAAATGACGGAACTCGGATTCGTGAAAGATAAGGGATTTCCAGCGCAGTTAGCACCTTTAACTGAATCAGCATATTATCAACAGCAAGTAGCTGTCAGAGAAGCCGGTGAACCATCAAACTGGTTTGACGTTAAAACGGGAGTAAAGAAGGGCTCTATTCCCTCCTTATACCTGTTCGATATATATGCAAAATATGTAAAGAGAGACGTGAAAAATGGTGAAGACTTGAGACAATTTTGATCCATTCAATACTGGGCGAAATCCAACTCATGTTGCAATGGTTCCCCATAGTTGCAGTTTGTTTGTTTTTTCTGCTGTAGCGATTTTATGAACAAAACTATTGATGATGATGATGTTGATAATGATGATATAATTATGATCATAATTTAACAATACACGAAAGAGTTAAAGTGTCAATTTAAGTGATAATGCTCATGATAGTGATGGTTGTGATGGATATTTTACAGCTTTTTGGAGGCGACTAAACAAAATTGATGATGGTGATGATGGTGGTGGTGGTGATGATGATAATGATGATGATGATGATGATGATGATGATGATGATGATGATGATGATGATGATGATGATGATGATGATGATGATGACGGTCGTGGTGGCAAACATCATCACTATGATTTTATCACAAAACAATGATGATTGTAATGAATATGTCACGGCTTTCGAATGAGTCAAATTACCATTAATAATGATAACGATTATGAACACGATATCGTCAACATTGTTAAGAATCATTCCCAGCTGACATTATACATATTCTACTTTTCTCACGTGACTAGTTTATACGGCGCAGGCTGTTCATCCTGCACGGAGGCCATAGCTCCCACAGACATTGTCCGTCGAGCCCACGAAAACGTCTACCACATGGACTGCTTCAGGTGCAGGGTTTGCCAGCATCAACTCCACACAGGCGACGAGTTTTACCTCTGTGTTGACGGACAACTCTTATGCAAAGTTGATTACCTGGCAATCAGCGTCGAGGAACAATGTCAAGGTAAGCTTAATTTCTTCTCCTTTTTTATATATCGGTGACTATGGCGTTACGGACGCGGTTCGTAATTACGCTTACCCGTATTTGAAACACAGCTGTGGACGATTTGGCAGCAAACCGTCTTGCGTTGGTTTGTTATGAAATGGTATGGGTGCCTGTCGATCAGAAAGCAGTGGCAAACTACTGAACGTAAACTTGCCAAGAGATCACAACAGCAAAAGATGTTGGTGTTGACTGTGACGTCCTGTAAAGGATATGCAACTAACTGTTGTTTTGTTGTTATTAATATATCGCCGATGCTATGGGGTAGGAGCAGTGAACGCCTTTCAAATTCCCAGGAAAACCGAGTCGGGGGTTCGAAATCGCCACAGAAGATTTGGAAGCGGACCGCCTTGCGGTGATTTCGATGAGTGTTGGTCGTTCAGAGAAGCAATGGCAAACTACTGGACGAAAAAGAATTGCCAAGTAAATGATAAACAGCTTGTTCAGACACTACACCAGTCATCTGGACTCAAATGTTGAGTTCTCATCGTTAACTTGGTGGGCGTAAATTACAAGTACCTTAGAAGTCGGAGTGGGTTCGCTTGATGGTGAGGCACACTGGTAGTAGTGAAAGCTAACCCACGTTCAAAAATCAGTCAGTTATAGACTAAACTACGCCCGAGTTCAAAGTAAACCAAACAAAAACAAAAAAACGTCCGAATCACTGAAGAAGAAACTCCGGGCTATTGAATTCTTAGAATTGCGTGGACCAAGAAGAAACAATACTGACATTTTACAAGATCTGAATTCGCATCGATGGAAACTGGTCCATAAACAGCATCCTGTCTCTAAAACTGCACTACTTTGGTCTTGTTAAACACCACATTTGTTTGAAAAGAACAGTGATGGTCAGCATAATTCCTGGGAGAAGAGGCTGTGGTCAATTAGTTGGACACGGGAGACTGAATACTAATTGGGCACGACAGTACACGAAGTAAAGGAACTAGCAGATGAACGAGACGATTTGTGACTTGACATGATCAGATCCATATTTATTAAATGGACCTGCTACGAGATGATGATGTCACAAAAACTGCCCCCGCAAGATGGCCGCTGTCTAGCGCAAACTCGTAGATTTAGGCTATGCGTCTTTTAATTTTTACAAATGCGATAGTTTCAGGCAGTTCTACATGTGTTGAATATTCCCTTACGGGCCTAATCTTAAACGCGTGCAACAAAATGGACGTTAACAATAAAAGATCTATCTCGTCATGGCCAATAAACAAGAAAAAACATTAAACAAAGCCCGCGGACTTAAAACAAGGTTGTCCGTAACAAAAGAAAATAGGTCAGTCTGTCTGGCACATTTTGAGGCGAGAAGGAATGACAAAGTAGCGGACTAGATCTCGCAGGTACTGAAATAGTGACATCTCTTGTGGATTTGTCGCTGGGTATGTTGTAGGGTACAGATGTTGGAGTAATTATGCTGCCATGTTGTTTCATGTGAACTAACGATTGTCTAGCTCTGTATTGATGTAGTGTGTGTTGGGGTGGGGTTTGATGAAGAACACGGGTCACTGGTCACGAGCCGTTTCTGACCTCGGGGTCAATCAATTCTCTCTGCTTTTGTGTATACACCTGCTCCGTGGTGAAGGTGTTACGGACGTAGTTCGTAATCCCGCATACCGCGTTCGAAACACAGCTGCGGGTGATTTGGCAGCAGACCGCCGTGCGTTGGTTTTTTTTTAAATAAAATGGTATGGGTGCCGGAAGCAACGGCAAACGTGCCAAGAGATTACAAACAGCCAAAGATGCGGGGGTTGACTGCGACGTCCTGTAAAAGATATGCAACTAACTAACTTGTGTATACGTTATAACAGAGAGAGAGAGAGAGAGAGAGAGAGAGAGAGAGAGAGAGAGAGAGAGAGAGAGAGAGAGAGAGAGAGAGAGAGAGAGATAGATAGAGAGAGAGAGAGATGTTTGACCCTAAGGCCAACAGTAGGGCATTGGTGGTTTAGAATTACCAGACTGGCCCAGTTAAAGTTAATTGCTTGTTTTTTTACATGACGCCACAATTAATTGCAATTTTGCCTGTTTGTCATGTACTAGTCAATTTTTACAGTCCGTAGTTAACCATTGATTTCTGAACGACCGACGCTCATACCATCGATATCAACACAAGGCAGTCTGCTCCCAAATCGTCTGTCGCTGATTTCAAACTTTTGACTTGGTATGTCGGGAAACTGTGAAACGCGCTCATTGCCCAATCCGGCCCAGTAAACTCGTGCATTTTAACCATGTAAACTCTAGTGCCGTTTAGTCAGGAAACTCTAGTGCCGTTTAGTCAGGAAACTCTAGTGCCATATCACCAATGTGCCACGTGGCGCGAAGACAAGAGTCCTTTGTCTTATTTAACCTTGTATACCTGTATAACAAAATAATAAATACATCAGTAATTTATAAATTAATAAAGTTCTCCCACTGAACATCAGATAGAGAGTACTGACTTAATATGTCGAACCTATTCTACTACGACAACGTGGCCCCAATGCACTTGTTCTTAAACTTCCAGTGCCCTGATTGTGTGCTGGGCGGTTCAAAACCCACACCTGCATTATGACGGATTTACACTTTAACTTCTCATTCAGAAAGCAATGGCAAAATGCTGATCCTAAAATTGACCTAGAAGGTCAACCTGGGGTTGATCGCAACGTCCTTCGGAGGACTTGCAACCTTTAAAAACATTAATCTTCGAATGTGAAGGAACAAAATAGGAACAGCTTGAAGACAACTGGGATTATGCTTCTGAGAATACCTTGGGTGGTCAGAGTAAATAACAACGAATGCCTGGTAGAAGCTACAGAAAGTAGAAAATTATATATACACGACTATTAGCTAGAGACGAGCAATGTTCTTTCGTCATACAACGAGAAAGGTGGGGGGGGGGGAAGATTAGAGAACCCCTGACCACTGTAGAAGAGACAAGTAGACCGAGAGAAATGACACTGGGTGGTCTTAAACAATGGCATGGGGGTATATCATCGGTATAATTGAAGGAAGTATATCATCGGTATAATTGAAGGAAGTATATCATCGGTATAATTGATGGAGGTATATTATCCGTATAATTGATGGAGGTATATAATCGGTATAATTGATGTAGGTATATCATCGGTATAATTGATGGAGGAATATCATCAGTATAATTGATGGAGGAATATCATCAGTATAATTGATGGAGGTATATCATTGTATAATTGATGGAGGTATATCATTGTATAATTGATGGAGGAATATCATCAGTATAATTGATGGAGGTATATCATTGTATAATTGATGGAGGGTATATCATCGGTATAATTGATGGAGGAATATCATCGGTATAATTGATGGAGGTATATCATCAGTATAATTGATGGAGGAATATCATCAGTATAATTGATTGAGGAATATCATCAGTATAATTGATGGAGGCATATCATCGGTATAATTGATGGAGGTATATCATCAGTATAATTGATGGAGGTATATCATTGTATAATTGATGGAGGAATATCATCAGTATAATTGATGGAGGTATATCATTGTATAATTGATGGAGGAATATCATCAGTATAATTGATGGAGGAATATCATCAGTATAATTGATGGAGGAATATCATCGGTATAATTGATGGAGGAATATCATCGGTATAATTGATGGAGGTGTATCATCGGTATAATTGATGGAGGTATATCATCGGTATAATTAATGGAGGAATATCATCAGCATAATTGATGGAGGAATATCATCAGTATAATTGATGGATGTATATCATTGTATAATTGATGGAGGTAAATCATCGGTCTAATTGATGTAGGTATATCATCGGTATAACTGTTGGAGGTATATCATCGATATACTTGATGGAGGTATATCATCGGTATACTTGATGGGGGTATATCATCGGTATAATTGATGGATGTATATCATCGGTATAATTGATGGAGGAATATCATCAGTATAATTGATGGAGGTATGTCATCGGTATAATTGATGGAGGTATATCATCAGTATAATTGATGGAGGTATATCATCTTCTATATAATTGATGGAGGTATATCATCGGTATAATTGATGGAGGTGTATCATCGGTATAATTGATCCGGAATATTAACAGATTCTGTGTCAAACAAATGGTATTTTTGGACCAGACAAAAATAGATGGCGGAAAATGGGAAGTAGGGCTGTGTCATCACATTTATGACTTAAAACTTTTTAATATGATAATAGACATGTTGTATTAAATGCAGTGACAACATTTCGGCGATATATAAACCCTTGGCAGGTACAGGAAGTCACTAAAACGATTAATAATCCCATTGCATTTAATCAGTCAAGTATCGACAGCGCTGGAAAGACAACATGAACGCCAACTTCTAGCCACTACGCGACATACATACACTGCATACCTATATAATCCACTGTGTGTGTGTCCATATGGGTCAAGCAGCGTAGTGAAATGTGTGATATGTATAATATATTACAGCGAGCTGCGTTATGGTAAACGCTGCCAATGCGGCCAGAGGAAACGCTGCAAAGACACACTGAAGAATTCACTAAAAGCTTTTGGAATTCATCATGAAACTTGGGAGACTGCTGCCAAAGACCGAAATTCGTGGCGTACATCATTACACAAGGGTGCAGTCAATTGTGAAGCAACCAGGACTGCAAGAGCTGTGAAGAGAAGGCTGACAGAAAAACCACTACAGGAGATCGTCTTCTTGGAACGTCAAGAATTCTTTGTCCACATTGTCAAAGAACATTTTGAGCCAAAACAGGCCTTATCAGCCATCTTAGAACTCATGGCTCCATACCTTCAATCCCCCACTGGATGAAATAAGTGGTCATCATCATTCTTGATGGAAAAACATCAACAACAACCAGCAACAATATATATATATTATATATATATATATATATATATATATATATATATATATATATATATATATATATATATATATATATATATATATATATATATATATATATATATATATCGCGCACAGTATATGTAAAACCGCTGTCAGCCTTTAAGTCAAAGTGACCTCAAGTGCCGCGTTGAATACAGAGGATCAAGTCAGCCGTTTGGTCTACACACTGATCCAGTCAGATCTCCGCTATTGAAAATTCCCGAGCCACATAATCCAAAGATTACAAACCTGACACGGCGCGTAACATGGTGCTGGCCACTCTGTCCAAATCCTATTGATTCTGGGCAGACGTCGTAATTGCAGTTGTGAGGACGTTGAGGGGTAAAAGCGGGACAGGACAGCAATTGTGTCGTCTGGAAAACAGGTGATCGCCAGACGTGTTTTCATCGCTTCAAGGTCAATCATGAGGGTCCAATGAAAGGTGCTGCTGAAGTTGTGAAGGTTATTGGTAGTCAGATGTCTGACCTTCTCTTAAGAAACAAAAATAGGAGGGACAATCACAATTTTGTCGCGAGCCTGCCTGCCGGGTGTTGACCGCAGACAATAACTAGGTAGTTTTAGCTGACATTCTGGCCAATTAAATTACAATAAATTAAGCTAAATGTGAAATGAAATAAATATTAAATAAAATAAGTAAATGTCAAGTGACATACAGAAATTAATGTAAATGGTGCCTTGTCATCTATATATACCTATATATTAGGTATATGCAATGAATGATTCAATACAATACCTGTATATTAGGTAATCAATGAGTGATTCAACAAAATACCTATAAAATAGGTATATGCAAAGAGTGATTCAACAAAATACCTATATATTAGGTATATGCAATGAGTGATTCAACAAAATATTTATTAGGTATATGCAATGACTGATTCAACAAAATACCTGTATATTAGGTAAATGCAACGAGTGATTTAACAAAATACCTGCATATTAGGTATACGCAATAAGTGAATCAACACAAAGGAGAAGTATAATCGGTAAACCTTACTAGAACATGATCACATGTGACAACATGGACGTTGCGGCTAAAGCCTTCATCAGTACACAAACAACAGATATATACTCCTACAAGTCTACATGGAAACATCCCTTACTTTTATACCAGTCGGGGCATTCCATGGGTGATGTGGTCTGTATGAGAACATGATAGTTAGCGCCTTACTTTTATACCAGCCGGGGCATTCCTTGGGTTGGTTAGTTTAGTTTAGTTTAGTCGACGGATCAACATCACGGCACACGGGATGTAACCCATAAGTTCTCCGTTCCTGAGTCCGGAGAATCTCAGCTCAGTGCACGAACTCCGTAGCACCGGCGAGGATCCTGAAATACATTTGGGTAGATCTTTAACTCAAAATTTTGCTCGGGCAGCGCCTGTTAGGCCACTCTTTGTCGATTTCCAACTGCCAAGGGATTTTTTTTAAATTTTTTACATGCGCAACAATACACACGGGCATCCGATCGCATTACCCAAAGACCAGGGGAAATTTTGTTTCTAGAAGTCCACGTGAAGAAAATCCTTGCCCTCACCGGGGCTTGAACCCGGAACCTCCAGCACTCGACGCGGACACCATACCACGAGACCTCTCGGCCCTCTGAAGGGAGGGAGGGAGTCTCCGTGGCGAAGTGGTCAAGTCAGCTGCCTCGGGCTCCAAAGGTTTTGGGTTCGATTCCTTCGGTTTACGAGTGCATATTTTTTAAAGACTCCTTTGAGTTGTCGCTGGAGCTGCGGAGTTCGTGCTTTCTGTGACGCTTTCGCAACCCGAGTTGTGGAAAGAGACTAGCCATATGTGATAAAACTCGGTGCAATGAAGTCGACCCTGTGGACTTTATTTTAAGCGACTTATTTTGTTACCTAATCATTATCATTTGCCTTGCCATTAGTGAGGCCGGCCATGGTTCGCTTGTCTCACAAAGTCACCAGTCTTAAATGTGTTCTTTTACGGTGATGTCAGATGGCCAACACATCCAGGTATTTATCGCTTTGTTTTCCCGTTGCTCTTTGCCTATCAAGTCTGTCAGATGTCGCAAAGTTTTCAAGCTCTATCTCCAGATAACATGCCCAAAATGTCAACACAATATATCTAATTTATTTAATCAGTTTACTGTTTTCATTTCTTTCTTGAAAGACTGTCTCATTGGGAAATAAACTAACGGTACATGAAATAAACTAACGGTACATGAAATAAACTCAGCGTTATATAAAATAAACTAAATAGTACATGAAATTGGCGGCTCCGTGCCGGACGCTGTTCGTTATTACGCATCCCACGTTCGAAAGACAGCTTCGGGCGATTTGGCAGCAGACCGCCTAGCGCTTTTTATTTGTTTGTTGCGAAATTGTATGGGTGATGGTCGTTCAGAAAGCAATGTCAAACTACGGAACTTAAACTTGCCAAGAGATTGCGAACAGAGGTTGACTGCGACATCCTGTAAAGGACATGAAATTTACGTTAAGTACATGAAATAAACTAAATAGTGCATGAAATAAAACTAAGCATTACATGAAATAAACTAAATGGTACACAGAATAAAAGTACCTTTTCTCGGGTGGACATGGAAGCCCTGGACAATGAAACATCGCAGGGGGTTCGAATACACGGTGCCAGCCACCCAGTTACCGCTGCTTTCACACGATGTAATCTAAACATTGTGTGTATCAAACTAGACACATCACATGATATAATCTAAACATTATGTGTAATAAACTAGACATCACATGATATAATCTAAACATTGTGTGTAATAAACTAGACATCACATGATATAATCTAAACACTATGTGTAGTAAACTAGACATCACATGATATAATCTAAACATTATGTGTAGTAAACTAGACATCACATGATATAATCTAAACATTATGTGTAGTAAACTAGACATCACATGATATAATCTAAACATTATGTGTAATAAACTAGACATCACATGATATAATCTAAACATTATGTGTAATAAACTAGACATCACATGATATAATCTAAACATTATGTGTAATACACTAGACATCACATGATATAATCTAAACATTATGTGTAATAAACTAGACATCACATGATATAATCTAAACATTATGTGTAGTAAACTAGACATCACATGATGTAATCTAACCATTATGTGTAATAAACTAGACATCACATGATATAATCTAAACATTGTGTGTAATAAACTAGACATCACATGATATAATCTAAACATTGTGTGTAGTAAACTAGACATCACATGATATAATCTAAACATTATGTGTATCAAACTAGACATCACATGATATAATCTAAACATTATGTGTAATAAACTAGACATCACATGATATAATCTAAACATTGTGTGTATCAAACTAGACATCACATGATATAATCTAAACATTATGTGTAATAAACTAGACATCACATGATATAATCTAAACATTGTGTGTAATAAACTAGACATCACATGATATAATCTAAACATTATGTGTAATAAACTAGACATCACATGATGTAATCTAAACATTATGTGTAATAAACTAGACATCACATGATGTAATCTAAACATTGTGTGTAATAAACTAGACATCACATGAAATAAACTAAACGTTACATTAAATACATTGAAATATTACAGGAAATAAACCAAACGTTACATTTAATAAATTAAACGTTACATAAAATAGATTAAACGTTGCTTGAAATTTTAAAACAAACGCATGAAATAAATTAAACGGTACATAAAAAAAAAATCAACATTACACGAAATAAACTTAAACGTCACATGACATAGACTAAATACTGTATGAAATACACTTCACAGATTCGGCGCCAAACAAAAAATATGTTTAAACCAAAAATGGTACACGATCAAATGACAAATTATTATCATGTAAATTTCCGTTCACTGAGCATTGAATCTGCGGAAGATACCATAACACAAAAGAGACAACATGATGACCTTTGTATGGCGATATATCGTCCTTCTGTTCAAGCGAGAGGTCACATGTGGCGATATATTATCCCTGGGCATTGAGTCAGTTAAGAGGCTGTGGCATGGAGAGATATCATCGGGAGAGTTGACTCAGAGCATCATGGACTCTCTCTCTCTTTCTCTCTCTCTCTCTCTCTCTCTCTCTCTCTCTCTCTCTCTCTCTCTCTCTCTCTCTCTCTCTCAACCTTATTTCTGATCAATCTAAACGCCGAATATACCCGTCCCTTTACGGTGTAAGAAGAAGAAGGCGGAGAAGCAACAACAGCAACAGCAGAAGAAGAGAAGAGGAACGAGGAAGAAGACACGACTTTGACGTGCCCTAAGATGTTGTAATTGTCCATGATGGGAGTCTCCGCGGCGTTCCGAATGTTGTGGGTTCGATTCCAGGCTACGTCGTTCGATTCACAGTGCAATGTTCTCGGAGACTCATCTTGGGGGTCGTCGCTGCGGAGTTGGTGCTTTGTGCAACGCTTTCGGTAGACCTTCCTGCGGAAAAGAGACTTAGTCGTATGGGATAACACCCGGTGCAATGAAGTCGAACCTCTTGCCTATTTAAACTGTTTAAAATCGTCGATGTTACTGAGGTAGTGGATTTGGTGATTAGCTTACTGGGTTAAAAAAACCAATGACTAAGTACTACAGGAGACAAATGAAAATCGTAAATTGATTAGAGAAATTACACGTAGACAGTCAACATTTTTTGGACATGTTATGAGAAGAAATGGATTGGAGAACTTGGTGACAACTGGTAAGATCAAAGGGAACAGACCAAGGGGAAGACCGAGAAGTAACTACCTGGATGGCTTGGCCACATGGCATGGACGAGACAGGAACACTGAGCTGATCCACGACTCTAGTGATCAAGTGAAATGGCGAGTCATGACCGCCCACTCTTTTCGGCATGGCACATGATTGATTGATTGATTACTGTGTTAAAAGTTAAAGTTAGTTGCATATACTTTACAGGACGTCGCAGTCAACACCAGCATTTGTGGCTGTTGTGATTTCGTGGCATTACTGGGCGGTACACCATAAAATTAACCATTGCATGTCCTTTGCGATCCATCCCAACTCCAGGTTGATCTTCTAGGCAATATTTACTTTCAGTAGTTTGCCATTGCCTTCTAAACTTCTTCTTCTTCTTCTGCGTTCATCCAGAGTTTTTTCCCCGGACGTGATTGCGTTGTGCCTGTTTACAGCAGAGCTGCGTTCTTGCGCCATTAGGCCGACACATCCGACTTCTGCGGGGCCTTCTAAACGAGACGTCGACGTCGAAGTGCAAACTAACGCGTGTAGGAAACGATCTCGCGAGACCTGGTAACCAGCGCACATGAAATACTTTCATCATCATCATGTGCCATGCCGATAAGGATATCAGTACAACATAATGTAGAGATTTCAAATACCTTCGGCGGCATCATCATGTGCCATGCCGATAAGCGTGGGCGGTCATGTTTCGCCATCTCACACGATCACCAGACTCGTCGATCAACTCTGTGTTCTTGTCTCGACCATACCACGTGGCCAGGCCATCCAGATATTTACTTCTCTGCCTTACTCTTATTCTTTTCCCCCTCAATCTTGCCAGGTGTCACCAAGTTCTCTAGATTATTTCTTGCCGAAAAAAAAAATTATGACTGTCTGCGTCTAATTTCTCCAAGCGGTTTACGGTCTTCATTTGCTTCTTGAAGGGCTTGCTCATTGGCTGTTCTGTCTGTCCATGGTATTCTTTGCATTGGATGTTTTCCAGCTCATTGTCCACGTTTCACATACATACAGATATATAGGTTCTATGTAGCATTCATAGCTCCTTGGTTAATGAAGTATTATTAATGACTAGAAATATGGTTACAATCCTAACTGCTTTGTTTTATTCATCAGCTCCCCATTGAATTATTTCATCGTGAGCTGTCTGGTATGGTAATTTATCTAATTCCACGCTCGAGTAGATGTCTTATGTACGTGTAGTCACCCGTTCACGTGATACGCCTGACTTGTAACAAAAGGTGATTGTTATGTCTTGTGCACAGATGTGACTTAATCCAGGCTTTGACCAGCACTTTCTTTAGCTGTGAATGAGTGCTTATTGTTATGTATACTTCTTTGTGGTGTTGGGTAATGTCTCAATTCAGACTGCTCGCATTCTATTTTCTTTATTTGTTTCCTGTCTTTTTGTGCGCTGAATAACAATCATTGGTAGATATTGTTTGCGACAGTGTATATCCTGTGTGTGGAAACATATGTTGTATATATAGCATCCATTTGGAAACATTTGTTGTGTACATAGCATGCACGTGGAGCAAGCATATGCTTATATTGTAGATGCAGAAGTGGTGGCATAATGGCTAGCACGCTTGTTTATGAGGACAGTGGTCGGGGATCTTCTTCTTCTTCTTCTTCTTCTTCTTCTTCTTCTTCTTCTTCTTCTTCTTCTTCTTCTTCTTCTTCTTCTTCTTCTTCTTCTTCTTCTTCTTCTTCTTCTTCTTCTTCTTCTTCTTCTTCTTCTTCTTCTTCTTCTTTTTCTTCTTCTGTGTTCATCCGGAGAGTTTTCCGGACATAATTGCGTTGTGCCTGTTTACAGCAGAGCTGCGCTCTTGAGCCGTTAGGCCGAAACATCCGACTTCTGCGGGCATTTGTTTATCGGGTTAACCTTCCCGGGGGCTTCGTAGGACGTTTGACTCTCACTGTTGAGGTGTTATCCCATCCAAGCTGGCCCATTTAGAACAGCCCGAAGACCATAACAGCCAGCCCTCAAAGGAAGGCAGGGGCAGACCATGGGCAATCCCTGCCATCCAAGGAGGCTTCCATAATTGCAGAGCCGACACACAGCGCTCTGGTACTGGGCTCACCCAAGGAATCGTCACGTCCTGCACATGGCTGCTTAGCCTCACTTCCGTATATTGGGCCTTCCGTTCACCATTGGCTGTTCCTCAAGAAACCAGAAGAATGCAGTCTGCAGATGACATGGTCAGGGTTCAATCCCCATAAGTAGGTCAGCATGCCGAATGGATAAGAACACGCATTCTTAACATCCGGTGTGCTAACGCCGAGGTAAGGGGGTTCAACCCCATCACCAGACAATTTGACTAAAATGTTGACCTATCGTCCTTGACTTGGAGACGTAAATTACAAGAACCTCTTAATTTTTAGTAAACCAAACCCCGGAAACCCCCCATGGAAAAATTTAAACTAAAAAACCCCCCCCTTTTTTTTTTATTTAAAATTTAAAAAAAACCCCTTGAAAAAAAGGTACTTTTGAAATTTGGGCGGCTCCGTGGGGGACGCTGTTCGTTTTTACGCATCCCACGTTCAAAAAGACAGCTGCGGGCAATTTGGCAGCAGACCGCCTAGCGCTTTTTATTTGTTTGTTGCGAATTGAAATGATGATGGTCGTTCAGAAAAAATTTCAAACTCGGAACTTAAACTTGCCAAGAGTTTGGGCGAACAGAGGTTGACTGCGACATCCTGTAAAGGACATGAAATTTACGTTAAGTACATGAAATAAACTAAACAGTGCATGAAATAAACTAAATAGTGCATGAAACAAACTAAATAGTACATGAAATAAACTAAACGTTTTCGCGTAATAAACAAAGGGCAAAAACATGAAATAAACTAAATGGTACACAGAATAAAAGTACTTTTCTCGGGGGGAAACATGGAAGCCCTGGACAATAAAACATCGCAGGGGGTTCAAAATACACGGTGCCAGCCACCCATGTTACCTCTGCTTTCACAACGTTTGTAATCTTAAAAACATTAAAATGTAATAAACTAGACATCGCATGATATAATCTAAACATTATGTGTAAAAAACTAGACATCACATGATTAATCTAAACATTATGTTTTAAAAACTAGACATCACATGATATAATCTAAACTTATGTGTAATAAACTAGACATCACATGATATAATCTAAACATTATGTGTAATAAACTAGACATCACATGATATAATCTAAATATTATGTGTAATAAACTAGACATCACATGATATAATCTAAACATTATGTGTAATAAACTAGACATCACATGATATAATCTAAACATTATGTGTAATAAACTAGACATCACATGATATAATCTAAACATTGTGTGTAATAAACTAGACATCACATGATATAATCTAAACATTGTGTGTAATAAACTAGACATCACAGGGATATAATCTAAACATTGTGTGTAAAAAAACTAGACATCACATGATGTAATCTAAACATTATGTGTAATAAACTAGACATCACATGATATAATCTAAACATTATGTGAAATAAACTAGACATCGCATGATATAATCTAAACATTGTGTGTAAAAAAACTAGACATCACATGAAATAAACAAAACTTTACATTAAATACATTAAAATATTACATAAAAATAAACCAAACGTTACATTTAATAAATTAAACTTACAAAAAAAAGATTAAACGCTGCTTAAAAATTTTAAAAAAAACCCAATAAAAAATTAAACTTTAAATTTAAAAAAAAAAAAATCAACATTACACAAAATAAACTTAAACGTCACATGACATAGAAAAATCTATAATTATAAAACAAAGTGTATGTATGTAAATTTTATATGTAAATAATATGTATTCCTTTATTTGTTCGCGAACGGCCCATCCGTTTGAGATAAAATTTTCCCTACACGCCTTCCTTTCATTCCAGAGCTGTCAACTGTCATATTTTTTTTTTTGTCTTCCTCCTCCTCCCTCCTCCCCCTCCCAAAATACGTACGAAAAATATTTTGATGATGATGAGAGAATCCCCGAACCAAAACGCTAGGGAAAAGGGAGAAAAATGACGTGCCCTTACCAGGAATGGGTCCACACGCAATCATCATCATAAACCTGCCGTCCCGGGCGGGCCCCCCGTGGGCTTTTCATAGGCTCTCCGTAGATCTCAGTTTTTGGGTTTTTTGAATCAAACTCTGCTGCTGATATTCCCCATGCCACGGCAATATCAATAAAAATTCATCTTTTTATGTTTAAGGAAGTTATCTACAGTCGTGAAAAAGGGGAAAGAACTAGACGAGTATGAATCTCGGAATGGAGAACTCTCCCCCTCCTCCCCTTTTTTCCTTTTTCCCCCAAAAAATTTTTTGGCCCCCTCACCCCCCCCCCCTTTTTTTTCCCCCCCCAAAACCCCCTCCGTCCCCCAAAAACCCCCTCCCCCCTTTTCCCCCTGTTTCCTCCCCCCTTCCCCCCAAAAAAAAAACCCCCCCTCCCCCCCCCCCGGGGGCCTTCCCCCTTTCCCTCCCCCCTTCCTCCCCCTTTTGCCTCCTTCAACCTCATCATCCTCCCTCCTTTCTCCCTTCTTCTCCCCCTTTTTCCTCTCCTCCTCCTACCCCTCCCTCCCCCCCCCCCCAAACCCCCTCCTCCCTTTCTCCTCCTCTTTTAAACCCTTTCCTTCCTCCTCCTCCTCCCTTTTCCCCTTCCCCCCCTCCCCTTTTCCCCTTCCCCCCCTTTTTAAAAACCTCCCTTTCCCCCCCCCCCAAAAATTCCCCTCCCCCCCTCCCCCCCAAAACCCCCCTCCTTCTCCCTTCTTCCCCTCCTCTCCCCTCCTCCTCCCCCCCTTTTTTTCCTCCCTCCTCCCCCCCCCCAAAAAAAACCCCCCCCTTTCCTCCTCCTCCCCCTCCTCCTCCTTCTCTTCCTCCTCTTCCTCCTCCCCTCTTCCTTTTTCCCCCCTAAAATTTTTCCTCCTCTTCTTCTCCCCCTTTCCCCCCCCTCCTTCTTCCTCCCCTCCTAGCTCCCCCCTCCTCCTCTCCCCCTCCCCCCTCCCCCCTTTTCCCTCCCCTTCTCCTCCCTCCTCCTCCCCAAACCTTCCAAACCTCTTTTTTCCCCCCCCCCCCTCCTCCCTTCCCTCCTCCTTTCCCCCCAAATTCTCCCCCCCCTTTTCCCCCTCCTCCCTCCTCCCCCCAATCCCCCCTTCCCTCCCCTCCTTTTTCCCCTTCCCCCCTTCTCCCTCCTCTCCAACCCTTTTCTTCTCCCCTCTCCTCCCCTTTTTTTAATACTCCCCGAAGGATTAAGTTCCCCCTTCTCTCTCCCCTTTCCCTCCTCTTGCCTCCATTTTTCCCATCCGCCTCCCTCTCCCCCTTTACTTAATCTTCTTTTTCTCTTCCTCCCTATTTTCCTTTTACTCCCCCTACTTTCCCCTTTACTTTTATTTTCCGCCCTCCCTCCTCACCCCCCTCTACCTTATTTTCCTTTTCCAATTTTCCCCCTTATCCCCCACTTTCCCCCCCTCCTTCCTCCCCTCCACTCCCCCTTTACCATCCTCCTCCCCCCTCCCCCTTTAACTTCCTCCTCCCCCCTCCCCCTCCTCCCCAAAATCCCCTCCCTTCCTCTTTTCAATTCCTCCCCCTCCCCCCTTCCCCCTCCTCCCTCCTCCCCCACCCCCCTCCCCCCTTCTCCCCTTTCCTTCCTCCCTCCCCCTCCCCCCCCCTTTAACATTCCTCCCCCTCCCCCCCCTCCCCCCTTCCTCCCACCCTTTCTTCCCCTCCTCCCCCTTTCCCTTCCCCCCTCCCCCCTCCCCCCCCCCTTTCCCCCTCCCCCCTTCCCCCCCCCCTTCCCTCCCCTTTCCCTCACCTCCCCCCCTCCTCCTCCCTCCTCCTCCCTTCACTTTCCCTCCTCCTCCCTCCTCCTCATCCTCCCCCCTCCCTCCTCCTCCTCTCTCCCCTCCACCCCTCCCCCCCCCCTCCTCCTCATCACTCCTCCTCCCTCCTCCTTTCTTTCCTCCCCCCTCCTCACTCCTCCCCCTCCTCCTTCCCCCTCCTCCCTCTCCCCCTCCTCCCCCTCCTCCTCCCTCCTCCTCCCTCTACCTCCTCCTCCTCCCTCCCTCCTCCCTCTACCTCCTCCCCCTCCTCCCTTCACATTCCTCCTTCCTCCCTCTTCCTCCTCTCCCTCCTCCTCCTCCCTCCTCCTTCTCCTCCCTCTACCTCCCTCCCTCCTCCTCCTTTCACATTCCTCCTCCTCCCTCCTCCTCCTCCCCCTCCTCCTCTTCCCTCCTCCTCCCTCCTTCTCCTCCTTCTCCCTCCTCCTTCTCCCTCTTCCTCCTCCCTCTTCCTTCTCCCTCCGCCTCCTCTCTCCTCCTCCTCCCTCCTCCTCCCTCTCCCTCCTCCTCCTCCTGCTCCCTTCTCCTCCTGCGTTCTCCTCCTCCCTCCTTCTCCTCTTCCTCCTCCTCCTCCTCGCCTCCTCCTCCACCCTACTCCTCCCTCCTCTCCTAATCCCTCCTCCTCCCTCCTATTCCTCCCTACTCCTCCTGTCTCCTCCCTCCTCTTCCCTCCTCCACCTCCCTCTTCCTCCTCCCTCCTACATTTACCCAAGACAGACAGACAGTCAGACAGATAGTCGGGAACGGGATCTTATATGACTACTTATATAATTTAAATGAGATGCTCTCCACCATGGGCTGGGCCGGGTCAGACAGACAGACAGACAGATAGATAGATAGACAGACAGACAGACAGACAGACAGACAGACAGACAGACAGACAGACAGTCGGGAACGGGAACTTATATGACTACTTATATGAATTAAATGAGATGCTCCCCACCAGGAGTTGGGCGATGCCGGGCCGGGTCAGACAGACAGACAGATAGATAGTCGGAACGGGAACTTATATGACTACTTATATGAATTAAATGAGATGCTCCCCACCAGAGTCTGGGCGAAGCCGGGCCGGGTCAGCTAGTACTGTATGAAATACACTTCACAGATTCGGCGCCAAACAAAAAGTATGTTTAAACCAAAAATGGTACACTATCAAATGAAAAAGTATTATAATGTAAATTTCCGTTCACTGAGCATTGAATCTGCGGAGGATACCATAACACAAAACAGACAACATGATGACCTTTGTATGGCGATATATCGCCCTTCTGTTCAAGTGAGAGGTCACATGTGGCGATATATTATCCCTGGGCATTGAATCAGTTAAGAGGCTGTGGCATGGAGAAATATCATCGGCAGAGTTGACTCAGTGCATCATGGACTTATCTGCACCAATTGTCAAGGCGCATGATGATGGTGACGACTATTAGTAGTATGAACTCTCCACTGGGAGGCAAGGCAAGAAGGAGACTTTAGGCTGTCTGAAATAAAGTTTCGCTCTCTCTCTCTCTCTCTCTCTCTCTCTCTCTCTCTCTCTCTCTCTCTCTCTCTCTCTCTCTCTCTCTCTCTCTCTCTCTCTCTCTCTCTCTCTCTCTCTCTCTCTCTCACTCTCTCTCTCTCTCTCTCTCTCTCTCTCTCTCTCTCTCTCGCCCAACCTTTTTTCAAATCAATCTAATCGCCGAATGTTTCAGTCCCTTTACCCCCTCTGCTGTGTGTCCACCATGACGAGGTAGAGGGGCTTGTGCGTCCCAATGACCCCAAGAGCTATGCCGACGGTAGCACAGCTACTGGTAGGGCCACCCATGTCGGACAGGTCAAGGGAGAGGGACCAGACGAAGAGACACACAAACCTGCTGCCTTGTAGGTAGACTGGGGACAGTCAAAGGCTAGGGAAAGCACCCCAAATACATGCTTGTCGAAATCGGATGTACTGAGCCACAGGCTTGACAAAGCAGTGCAACGTGAAACCTGCTGCCTTGTAGGTAGACTGGGGACAGTCAAAGGCTAGGGAAAGCATCCCGAATAAATGCTTGTCGAAATCGGATGTACTGAGCCACAGGCTTGACAAAGCAGTGCAACGTAACTTAATTCATGATGTCACAAATCAAAATTAATCGATATGGTGCTAATCCCGTGAAGTCCCATCAGGCGGTGATAGTGCCGGGCCCCCTGCCTCGAGGGGGTCCACCCATGACTACTGGTGGTCACCTTCCCCTGTGCTGTGGAGTCAAGGCACAGAGGAGTAGGTTAAGAGCTATTGACCAAATACCCCGGACACTCAACATACTACAGTGGAATGCCGAAGGAGTTTACAAGAAGAAAGACTCCCTAACACATCGTCTTCATAAAGATAGAATAGATGTGGCATGCATTCAAGAGACACACCTCAACGCCAATCACAAATTCTCAGTCAGAGGATATCAGGCCACACGTTTCGACCGCGAAGGACACAAAGGAGGAGTTCTAATACTTACACGAAATACAATACCTTGCAGCGAAGTATCTGTGATCTCTGACAACCAAACGGAAATTATAGGTGTTGACATAATGATAAAGGACGTGAAAATAAGAATCTACAATCTGTATAGCCCAGCAGATAAGGACCTTACACTCTCAAACATGAAAATAACTGACACAAACTGCATTATTGTCGGAGACTTTAATAGCCGTTCAGAAAGATGGGGATACCCAGATACTGACAAAAGAGGAGATGAATTGGAGGACTGGGAAATAGACTCAAATCTCCATCTACTCAACAAAGCGGATGACACACCGAGCTTCTACTCCAGAAGATGGCTTACCACTTCTACTCCAGACTTAGCTTTCTGCACAGGAGACATCCTCCACAAAATCGATCGCCATGTGCTGGACCAATTAGCAGGTAGTGACCACAGACCAATCAAGCTTGAAATGAATATGGAGTATGTTCCACAGGAGCAAAAGCCCTTGCCCCGCTGGAATTACAAACGAGCAGATTGGGACAGATTTGCCATACTAACAGACAAATATTGTGAAAACATAAATACACGATATGGCAACATAAAGCAAATGGTGGAAAGTCTAAACAGAGCGATAATACAGGCAGCCACTGAGTCCATTCCAAGAGGAGCGAGGAAAAATTACAAACCATACTGGACTGAAGAACTACAAAGTTTGGAGGACAAAGTTGAAGATGCCAGGAAGACAGCAGAGAGAGAACAAACAATTGAAGCAAACATCTCTCTCAAAGCCATCTCAGCAAAATATAAAAGAACAGTAAATCAAACAACAAGAGATTGTTGGAGGGAAAAAACAGAAAACCTGAATTTTGACAGGGATGGAAACAAACTATGGAAACTAGTGAAAGCCATGAACAATGAAGGACCTAGAAACAAACAAATAACAATTAAACAAGGAAATGCCTTGCTTACAGGCAAAAAGGCTGCAAATGCACTAATGGAACACTATGCAAATGCAAACCACATTGATATTACAACCGAACAGAAGAAAGCAATCAAAGACAAACAGATACATCATAGAAATACAGAGACAGCAGCAGAATATATGATGGCAAATCTAACAATGGAAGAAATGGAACAGGCAATGAATACCCTAAAAAAGAAGAAATCACCAGGAAAGGATGGAATCACAAATGAAATGCTAATAGGACTAGGCACCAAGGCAAAGAAGAAACTACTAGCAGTCCTAAATAACAGCTGGAAGAGAGGAATAGTCCCACAGGCATGGAAGGAAGCTATACTAATACCAGTCCCAAAGAAAGGAAAAGACCTGGAAGAACCAAATGGCTATCGACCTATCAGTCTACTGAGCTGTGTAGGAAAATTAATGGAACGCATTATCAATGGCAGGCTAACATGGCATCTGGAAGAAAACAAACTCTTAACACCACACCAAGCAGGATTCAGAAAATACAGATCCACTGAAGATCAAATAACCTATATAGCTCAGGAAATAGAGGATGCCTTCCAAGAGAAAAAGCACACACTAGCAGTCTGGATAGATTTAGAAAAAGCATTTGATAAAGTATGGAAGGAAGGACTGAAAGTAAAACTGCAAAACATGCATGTTTGTGGAAAAATGTATAAATGGATCAGCCACTACCTTGAGAACAGAACTGCCAGGACAAAAGTACAAGGACAAACAAGCAAAATGATGCTGCTGGAGCAAGGTGTCCCCCAAGGAGGAGTTCTTTCACCAACATTATTCCTAGCATATATAAATGACATCACAGAAAATTTTCCAGCCAGAGTACACACATCCTCCTTTGCAGATGACCTAGCCATATGGACATCTGAAGAATATATTAGTACAGCTAACAGCAGAATACAGCAAGCCTTATTAGCGCTAGAGGACTGGTCAAAATCATGGCTAGTGAAGATAAGTGAGGAGAAAACAACATGCACAGTGTTCTCCCTCTCAAATAAAACTCAGCAACCTAAGCTGGTATTGAATGGAAAAATATTGCGCCATGAAGAAAATCCAAACTATCTAGGAGTCACCTTTGATCGTCGCCTGACATGGAAGACACAGGTTGAGAAAAATCGAACAAGAGCAAGGCAGAGAATGGCAATCATGAAAAAGCTTGCTGGTACAACGTGGGGAGCAGATGAGAAAGTTCTCAAGAAGTTATATACTGGACGGGTGAGGCCAGTACTGGAATATGGCATTGCAGCTTGGGCAACAGCAGCTAAGTCAAACTTTAACAAAATAAGTAGAGTCCAAAACCAAGGAATGCGAATCATAACTGGAAGCCTGAAGACAACGCCTATTAATGAACTAGAAAAGATCACTTGTTTACAACCAATGCAGGATAGAAGAGATAGCAGAGCCCAGCAACAAGCAGAAAAATTTAGAAGATTGACAGACCACCCTATGTACAACAGATTTAATGGTTTTGGAAAGGGAAGACTGAAGCGTAGCAACTTTGTAGAAACTGCAAAACGAAGGATTAGGGCAGATCCTATACTTAACATATCAACAGTCAAGCCCATACACAATGCACACAACTTCCCAGCTTGGAGACAGCAGCAACTGCCTGAGATGATAGAAAACATTCCTGGTATTGAGAAAAAGAACACTCAGCATGAAACCGAAAGAAGAGAAATAACCCTAAACTACATAAAAGAACATTACCCAAGCAGGAATTGGACCCATGCATATACAGATGGATCAGCCAAAAATTCAATAGAGAATGGAGGAGGAGGAATTCTCCTAAATTTAAAAAATGGAGTGAAAAAAACACATTCAATGGCAACTGGAAAATTTTCAAGTAACTTCAAAGCGGAGGTAGAGGCTTTGAAAACTGCAGCAGAAATGCTCCTGATGGAGGAAAATAAAGAGAAGCAAATAGCTATCTTCACAGATGCAAAGTCAGCTGTCTCAATACTCAAGAGCAATAACAGCACAGAACTAACTGACCTAAGAGCAGCACTCCATGGTCTATGCCAGAAATCCAAAAAAGTTGTAATACAGTGGATCCCATCACATTGCAGTATACCTGGAAACGAAGAGGCTGACAGACTGGCAAAAGAGGGCGGACGACTACCACAGCCTGACATAGACATAACCTATAATGAGGCAAAGAGGTTGATAAAAAGCACTTATAGAACCAAATGGGAATCTGAGCATCCAGGCCATCAGAAGGATGATGCATATTACAAACTCGACCGAAGAGAACAAGTAGCAATCTTCAGACTCCGCACAGGACATAACAGGCTGAAATACCACTTGTTCAATAAACTAAAGATAGGAGATACTGATGAATGTAATTGTAGAACTGGAAAAATGACAGCAAAACATTTGCTGCAGGATTGCCCAACGTATGCAGAACAGAGAAAGATATTTTGGCCCACACCTGCTTCATTTGAGGACAAGCTCTATGGAGATATCAACAAGCTCAAGTTGACCGCAGCTTACTTTAACTACATACAGGTTGACATTTAAAGGTGCATGAAGACCCAGAGGCATGAAATGAAATATTGCTTGGATAGCAAATCCATTATGTGGAAAGTCCAAATCGAAAGCTCGCTGTGTGGGCTTCATAAAAGGTGGAAAAGTGTCCTAGTGGCACGAAATGGAATATTGCTTGATAGCAAATCCATTACGTGGAAAGTCCGAATCAAAAGCCCATTGTGTGGGCTTCATAAAAGGTGGAAAAGTGTCCTAGTGGCATGAAATGGAATATTGCTTGGATAGCAAATCCATTACGTGGAAAGTCCGAATCGAAAGCTCACTGTGTGGATGTCATCTGCAGACTGCATACTTCTGGTTTCCGGAAGAACAGCCTATGGTGAACGGAAGGCCCAATATACGGAAGTGAGGCTAAGCAGCCATGTGCAGGACGTGACGATTCCTTGGGTGAGCCCAGTACCAGAGCGCTATGTATCGGCTCTGCAAGTATGGAAGCCTCCTTGGATGGCGGGGAATGCCCATGGTCTGCTCCTGCCTTCCCTTGAGGGCTGACCAGGATCTTTGGCTGTTCTATATGGACCAGCTGGGATGGGGGATAACACCACAACAGTGAGAGTCAAACGTCCTAAGAAACCCCCGGGAAGGTTAACCCGGTCAACAAATGCCCGCAGAAGTCGGATGTGTCGGCCTAACGGCGCAAGAACGCAGCTCTGCTGTAAACAGGCACAACGCAATCACATCCGGAAAAAAAAACTGCGGATGAACGAAGAAGAAGAAGAAGAAGTCCCTTTACGGCGCAAGAAGAAGAAGGCGGAGAAGCAACAACAACAGCAGCAGAAGAAGAGAAGAGGAACAAGGAAGAAGTCACGATTTTGACGTGCCCTAAGATGTTGTAATCATCCATGATGGGAGTCTCCGCGGCGTTCCGAATGTTGTGAGTTCGATTCCAGGCTACGTCGTTCGGTTCACAGTGCAATTTTCTCGGAGACTCATCTGGGGGGGGGGGGGGTCGTCGCTGGATCTACGGAGTTGGTGCTGCTTTGTGCGACGCTTTCGGTAGGCCTTCCTGCGGAAAAGAGACTTAGCCGTATGGGATAACACACGGTGCAATGAAGTCGAACCTCTTGCCTATTTAAACTGTTTAAAATCTTCCATGTTACTGAGGTAGTGGATATGGTGATTAGCTTACTGGGTGAAAAAACCAATGACCAAGCACTACAGGAGACAAATGAAAATCGTAAATTAATTAGAGAAATTAGACGAGGACAGTCAAAATTTTTTGGACATGTTATGAGAAGAAATGGATTGGAGAACTTAGTGACAACTGGCAAGATCGAAGGGAACAGACCAAGGGGAAGACCGAGAAGTAAATACCTGGATGGCTTGGCCACATGGCATGGTTGAGACAGGAACACTGAGCTGAACTACGACTCTGGTGATCGAGTGAAATGGCGAGTCATGACCGCCCACTCTTTTCGGCATGGCACATGATTGATTGATTGATTACTGTGTTAAAAGTTAAAGTTAGTTGCATATACTTTACAGGACGTCGCAGTCAACACCAGCATTTTTGGCTGTTGTGATCTCGTGGCATTACTGGGCGGTACACCATAACATTAACCATTGCACGTCCTTTGCGATCCACCCCAACTCCAGGTTGATCTTCTAGGCAATATTTACGTTCAGTAGTTTGCCATTGCTTTCTAAACGAGAAGTCGACGTCGAAGTCCAAACTAATGCGTGTAGGAAACGATCTCGCGAGACCTGGTAACCAGCGCACATGAAATACTTTCATCATCATCATGTGCCATGCCGATAAGGATATCAGCACAACATAATGTAGAGATTTCAAATACCTTCGGCGGCATCATCATGTGCCATGCCGATAAGCGTGGGCGGTCATGTTTCGCCATCTCACACGATCACCAGACTCGTCGATCAACTCTGTGTTCTTGTCTCGACCATACCACGTGGCCAGGCCATCCAGATATTTACTTCTCTGCCTTACTCTTATTCTTTTCCCCCTCAATCTTGCCAGGTGTCACCAAGTTCTCTAGATTATTTCTTGCCGAAAAAAAAAATTATGACTGTCTGCGTCTAATTTCTCCAAGCGGTTTACGGTCTTCATTTGCTTCTTGTAGGGCTTGCTCGTTGGCTGTTCTGTCTGTCCATGGTACTCTTTGCTTTGGATGTTTTCCAGCTCATTGTCCACGTTTCACATACATACAGATATATAGGTTCTATGTAGCATTCATCGCTCCTTGGTTAATGAAATATTATTAATGACTAGAAATATGGTTACAATCCTAACTGCTTTGTTTTATTCATCAGCTCCCCATTGAATTCTTTCATCGTGAGCTGTCTGGTATGGTAATTTATCTAATTCCACGCTCGAGTAGATTTCTTATGTACGTGTAGTCACCCGTTCACGTGATACGCCTGACTTCTAACAAAAGGTTATTGTTATGTCTTGTGCACAGATGTGACTTAATCCAGGCTTTGACCAGCACTTTCTTTAGCTGTGAATGAGTGCTTATTGTTATGGTATACTTCTTTGTGGTGTCAGGTAATGTCTCAATTCAGACTGCTCGCATTCTATTTTCTTTATTTGTTTCCTGGTCTTTTTGTGCGCTGAATAACAATCATTGGTAGATATTGTTTGCGACAGTGTATATCCTGTGTGTGGAAACATATGTTGTATATATAGCATCCATTTGGAAACATTTGTTGTGTACATAGCATGCACGTGGAAGCAAGCATATGCTTATATTGTAGATGCAGAAGTGGTGGCATAATGGCTAGCACGCTTGTTTATGAGGACAGTGGTCGGGGATCTTCTTCTTCTTCTTCTTCTTCTTCTTCTTCTTCTTCTTCTTCTTCTTCTTCTTCTTCTTCTTCTTCTTCTTCTTCTTCTTCTTCTTCTTCTTCTTCTTCTTCTTCTTCTTCTTCTTCTTCTTCTTTTTCTTCTTCTGTGTTCATCCGGAGAGTTTTCTGGACATAATTGCGTTGTGCCTGTTTACAGCAGAGCTGCGCTCTTGAGCCGTTAGGCCGAAACATCCGACTTCTGCGGGCATTTGTTTATCGGGTTAACCTTCCCGGGGGTTTCGTAGGACGTTTGACTCTCACTGTTGAGGTGTTATCCCATCCAAGCTGGCCCATTTAGAACAGCCGAAGACATAACAGCCAGCCCTCAAAGGAAGGCAGGGGCAGACCATGGGCAATCCCTGCCATCCAAGGAGGCTTCCATAATTGCAGAGCCGACACACAGCGCTCTGGTACTGGGCTCACCCAAGGAATCGTCACGTTCTGCACATGGCTGCTTAGCCTCACTTCCGTATATTGGGCCTTCCGTTCACCATTGGCTGTTCCTCAAGAAACCAGAAGAATGCAGTCTGCAGATGACATGGTCAGGGTTCAATCCCCATAAGTAGGTCAGCATGGCCGAATGGATAAGAACACGCATTCTTAAACATCCGGTGTGCTAACGCCGAGGTAAGGGGGTTCAACCCCATCACCAGACAATTTGACTAAAATGTTGACCTATCGTCCTTGACTTGGAGACGTAAATTACAAGAACCTCTGAAGTCGTAGTGGGTTCGCCTGATGGCGAGGGATACTGTTAATAGGGATAGCTAATCCATACGCAAAATTCGGCCCAGCACTGCTAGAAGTAGTGTGTATGGACTACGCTTTAGTTCAAAACGAGCGCCAAAAAGAAAGAAAAGCAAAGAACAACAAAAACAAACAAAAACAAAAAACAACAACAACAATAACAACAACAACAACAACAAATCCCCATAAGTTGTGGGATTCGTTTTTTTTGTTTTCGACCAGTACATCTCTTGGATCGATCCACCTGCATGCAATGGGCTATGGATAACAGTTAGCATTTTCTGACAAGTGTACGGGGTGTACAGGCGGTGGCGAAAGGAACAGGCCACATCACCTCATAAAACTGTATCGTAGAATATGCCCAGGCCGATTACTTCAGGGCCCAGCGGTAGTATCTGCCAAAGGATTACGTTTACCTGTTTATATGGCGATACTTTTTAGTTTGAAATGTAGACAAAGGGGATAAAGGGATAGATGATCGACTTCATTGCATCTGGTTATATCCCATATGAACCGGTCTTCTTTCCGCAGAGCGGCCTGTCGAAGGGTGCACGGAGCACGAACTCCGTAGCCCCAGCAACTACCCCCACGGGTCTCTGATAAAATTGCTCGCGTGAACTGAATGACCGATGCCTCGAGGCAGGTGGTTTGATCACTTGGCCACGGTGACCGCCGAAATGTAAATAAACACACGGGTAGTATGTCGCCCATGTATGACCAATTCATGAAGGGTACACATACTTGTAGACCCTAACGTAACAGATTGTAGCACCTAACTTAACAGATTGTAGCACCCTATCTTAACTGATTATAGCACCCTAACTTAACTGAGTGTAGCACTCTAACATAACAGATTGTAGCCCCTAACTAAACTGATTGTAGCCCCTAACTTAACAGATTGTAGCCCCTAACTTAATTGATTGTAGACCCTAATTAAACGGACTGTAGACAATAATTTTACACATTGTAGCACCCTAACTTACCTGATTGTAGTCCCTAACTTAACTGATTTTAGCCCCTAACTTAACGTATTGTAGCACCCTAACTTAACATATTGTAGAACCCTCATTTAGCTGATTGTAGCACCCTAAGTTAACATATTGTAGCACCATAACTTAACTGATTAAAGCACCATAACTTAACTGAGTATAGCACCCTAACTTAACATATTGTAGCCCCTAACTTAACTTATTATAGCCCCTAACTTACCTGATTGTAGGACCCTAACTTAATTGATTGTTGCCTCTATCGTAACTGATTGTAACCCCTAACGTAACAGATTGTAGCCCCTAACTTAACTGATTATAGCACCCTAACTTATCATATTGTAGCCCCTAACTTAACTGATTATAGCACCCTAACTTAACAGATGGTAGCCCCTAACTTACCTGATTGTAGCACCCTAACTTAATTTATTGTTGCCCCTAACTTAACTGATTGTAGCGCCTAACTTAACAGATTGTAGCACCCTAACTTAACCGATTGTAGCCCCTAACATAACTGATTGTAGCCACTAACTTAACTGATTGTAGCACCCTAGCTTAACAAATTGTAGCCCCTAACTTAACTGATTGTAGCCACTAACTTAACTGATTGTAGCCACTAACTTAACAGATTGTAGCCTCTAACATAACAGATTATAGCCCCTAACTTACCTGATTGTAGCACCCTAACTTAATTGATTGTTGTCCCTAACATAACTGATTGTAGCCCCTAACTTAACTGATTTTAGCCCCTAACTTAACTTATTGTAGCACCCTAACTTAACATATTGTAGAACCCTCATTTAGATGATTGTAGCACCCTAAGTTAACATATTGTAGCACCATAACTTAACTGATTAAAGCACCATAACTTAACTGAGTATAGCACCCTAACTTAACAGATTGTAGCCCCTAACGTAACTGATTATAGCCCCTAACTTACCTGATTGTAGCACCCTAACTTAATTGATTGTTGCCCCTAACGTAACAGATTGTAGCACCCTAACTTAACTGATTGTAGCCGCTAACTTAACTGATTGTAGCCACTAACTTAACTGATTGTAGCACCCTAACATAACAGATTGTAGCCCCTAACTTAACTGATTTTAGCCACCAACTTAACATATTGTAGCCCCTAACATAACAGATTATAGCCCCTAACTTACCTGATTGTAGAACCCTAACTTAATTGATTGTTGCCCCAAACGTAACTGATTATAGCCCCTAACTTAACAGATTGTAGCCCCTAACTTAACTGATTATAGCACCCTAACTTACCTGATTGTAGCAGCCTAACTTAATTAATTGTTGCCCCTAACGTAACTGATTGTAGCCCCTAACTTAACAGATTGTAGCCTCTAACTTAACAGATTGTAGCACCCTAACTTAACTGATTTTAGCCACTAACTTAACAGCTTGTAGCCCCTAACATAACAGACTGTAGCACCCTAACTTAACTGATTGTAGCCCTTAACTTAATTGATTTTATCCCCTAACTTAACTGATTTTTAGCACCCTTATTTAATTGATTATAGCCCCTAACTTAGTTTAGTTTAGTTTAGTCGATGGATCAACAATTTTAGTTTAGTTTAGTCGATGGATCAACATAACGGCACACGTGTGTAACCCATAAGTGCTCCGTTCTCCTGCTAACTCAAACCTGAATTTGGAGAAACTCAGCTCAGTGCACGAACTCCGTAGCACCGGCGAGGATCCTGTAATACTTTGGGTAGATTTTTAACTAGAAACTTTGCCCGGGCATTGCCGTTAGGCTACTGTTTTTCGATTTCCAATTGCCAAGGGATTTTTTACGTTAGTTAGTTAGTTAGTTAGTCGCGGTTCCAACTTCACAGCAACTAACTTACCTGATTGTAGCACCCTAACTTAATTTATTGTTGCCCCTAACTTAACTGATTGTAACGCCTAACTTAACAGATTGTAGCACCCCAACTTAACTGATTATAGCACCCTAACTTAACAGATTGTAGCACCCTAACTTAACTGATTGTAACACTAAACGTAACTTATTGTAGAACCCTAACGTAACTGATTGTAGCACCCTAACTTAACTGATTGTAACACGCTAACTTACCTGATTGTAGCACCCTAACTTAACTGATTGTAGCACCCTTACTTAACTGATTAAGTTGCAGAGGGTGATTAATCGCCTTATGTGACTTCCCGTATCTGCCATGAGTTTATATACAGTAGTTTTCCTCATGCAATCCCCTTTAAGTTGATATATAATACAACATGTCTGCTACCATATTAACAACTTTTAAGTCATAAATGTGACACACCCCTACTTCCCATTTTCCGCCAACTATTTTTGTTTAGTCCAAACCAACCTATTGATCGGCACAGAATCTGTTAACTGATTGTAGCCCCATAAGTTAACAGATTGTAGCCCCCTAAGTTAACAGAGTGTAGCCCCCTAAGTTAACAGATTGTATCCCCCAGCTCAGAGGTTCCCAAACCACTTGTGGCCCGCCAGATGTCAATAAGTGGCACGCGAGGCCTCGTTATTTAGTATAATATATTTTTAAATTTTTAGTGAGCTACTGTTACACTGTGATGTCAGATGACTGTCTAAAGGCAAAGTTCTGTCACGTTTCTGGGCACTGAAAAATAGTGTCTATCTGTTTCTGTCCGAAATAAATGAATTGCCTACAGAACGGGAATGTCTGCTGAACGATGACTGGCTTAATGACCTGGCATTTTTGGTGGACATCACGTATCATTTAAACTCTTTAAATGCGAAGATCCCGGGGGGGGGGGGGAACTATTCAATTTGTTGCGATGACATTTCTTCATTTAAGCTGAGACTACGACCGTTTATCGGACAACTGACTGAAGGGACTTTAGAGGCGTTTCCAACTCTGAAGACGCTTGTGGTGGAAAAGAAATGTGACTTGTTACAGTACAAAGTAAAAGTTGAAAGTCTTCTGGATACCTTTCAGGCGAGATTTCAAGAGTTCACAATAGAGGAGGATAATTTGCCCTCTTCATAAATCCGTTCGTATTCCCTGATGCCAAGCTCTGCCAATTACAGTAAAACCTTCAGCACGAAGTAATTGATTTGAAATGCAATTCTGCACTGAGATGTAAATTTCTGGAGCTGCCTGCTTCCACCTTCAGTTGATCATATGATTTCATTCTGGCGACTATTGCCTGTCGAACAATTTGAACACTTGCGTTCATTAGCTCAGAGATACATTTGTCGTTTTGCTTCGACTTAAAGATGTGAGGAGTCATTTTCCGCAATGACCGTTAAAAAAAAAAACGTTCCAGACTCACCGACAGTAACCTAGCTGTGCTTATGACTTTAGGCACGACAGATTTGTGCTCAGACATTGATAAACTGGCATCGGAACTTAAATAACTGGTTATGAAGAACAGTTACAATTGTAAATTAATTACATTAATAGCGATTGTCGAAACTGATTTAAAAATTATTGTTAAAGGAACTTTTGATTTTAAACCAAAAAATGACCGCAATGTAGTACTGACACTGACTGCCTTTAAAGTTTTAGAAATTTGTTGAGGAAAGTTAAGAAAGGTAAGAATTTATATTACACGGCTTTATAATGTTATAACGTTGTGGCCCGCTTAACTACCGAAAACAGTAGGTATGGCACTCTGCTTGAAAAGCTTGGGAACTACTGCCTTAGCTGAACAGATTGTTGCCTCTCTCCTCCCCCCCCCCCCCCCAAGTTAACAGATTGTTTCCACCTAAATTAACAGAATGTTTCCCCCTAAGTTAACAGATTTTAGCCCCCTAAGTTAACATATTGTAGCTCCCTAAGTTAAAAGATTGTAGCCCCCTAAATTAACAGATTGAAGCCCCCTAAGTTAACAGATTGTTTCCTCCTAAGTTAACAGATTGTTGCCCCCTAAGTTAACTGATTGGTGTCTACTAAGTTAACAGATTGTTGCCCTTTAAGGTAACAGATTGTTGCCCCCTAAGTTAACAGATTGTTTCCCCTACATTAACAGATTGTTGCATCCATGTTAACACATTGTTCCCCCCCCCCCCCCCCCCCAAGTTATCAGATTGTAGCCCCCTAAGTTAACAGATTGTAGCCTTGTAAGTTAACAGATTGTAGCCCCTAAGGTAACAGATTGTAGCCCATAGCTGAACAGATTGTTGCCCCCCCCCCCAAAGTTAACAGATTGTTGCACCCAACCCAACCCCCCCCCCCCCCCAAGTTAACAGATGTTGCCCCCCCCCCCCCCCCCCCAAGTTAACAGATTGTTGCCCCCCCCCCCCCCTCCAAGTGAACAGATTGTACCCCCTAAGTTAGCATATTGTTGCCCCTAGGTGAACAGATTGTTGCTCCTGGGTAAACAAATTGTAGCCCCCTTAGTTAACAGATCGTAGCCCCCTAGCTGAACAGATTGTAGCCCCTGACTGAACGGATTGTAGCACCCTAACTTAACTTATTGTAGCACCCTAACTTAACAGATTGCAGCACCCTAACTTAACTTATTGTAGCACCCTAACATAACACACTGTAGCACCATAACTTAACATATTGTAGCGCCATAACTTAACATATTGTACCACCATAACTTAACATATTGTAGCGCCATAACTTAATATATTGTAGCACCCTAACTTAACATATTCTAGCACCCTAACTTAACGTATTGTAGCACCATAACTTAACATATTGTAGCACCATAACTTAGCATATTGCAGCACCATATCTTAACAGATTGTAACACCATAACTGAACAGATTGTAGCACCATAACTTAACTTATTGTAGTATCCTAACTTAACATATTGTAGAACCCTAACTTAACTGTTTGTAGCATCTTAAGTTAACATATTGTAGCACCATAACTTAACATATTGTAGCACCCTAATTTAACAGATTGTAGCACCCCAACGTAACAGATTGTAGCACCGTAACTAACAGATCGCAGCACTGTAACTTATCAAGCGTATTGGAAGAGGGCTCGGGTGGGCGGGCCTAAGGCTGGCTTATCCATACCTTAGATGTAAAATCCAACCATTCATGAACAATTATACAGAAATATAATTCCACCAGTTAAGATAAGGAGACTAATAAACGAAGGGAGAAAACAATTAGAAACAGACATGTGATGAAGCAAAGACATGGATAGAAGTGCAATAGGTAGCAAAGGATAGCTGCTCACGCGAGAAGGCTGACGGCCAATGTTCCATTCGGGGATACATGAAGCAAGGAGAAGGAGGCCAAGGAGACGGAGACAAGTCGAAGAAAAAGGCGGAAAGAATAATGAGGAGGATGGGCAGAAGAAGATGATGATGGGGAGAAGGAGGAGGAAGAGGAAGAGGAGGAACAAGAAGAAGAGAAGAAGAGGAGGAAGAAGAATGAGAGGCTGGGGGAAAACAGGTGAAGAAGGGGAAGAAGCATCAGAAATATTTTTTGACTTGAAAATGTTATAATCTCCCCTGATTGCGAGGAAGTGGATCAAATAGCAATACAGACAAAGATGGCCTCATTCTGTGGCGTAGCCGTTACGTACGCGGTTCGTACTCCCATATTCCCGCGGTCGAAACACAGCTGCGCGCGATTTGGCAGCAGACCGCGTTGCGTTGGTTTTGCGTTGGTATCGGTGCCGATCGTTCAGAAAGCAATGGCAAACTACTGAACGTAAACTTGCCAAGAGATCACAACGGCAGAAATGCTGGTGTTGACTGCGATGGCCTATGAAGGAAATTAAACCACTTCCACACAGTCTGCCTTAGGAAGCTATTGAAGATTAAATGGCAAGACAAAGATCCCTGACACTGAAGTTCTAGAAAGAGCGCCCATGCCCAGTATCCACACTTTACTAATGAAGAATCAGATTCGCTGGGCTGGTCACTTAACTCGCATGCCAGATCACAAGCTCCCTACAAACATTTTTTACGGTGAGCTGTTACAAACAGCATAAAGGATATGCCAAAAAAAAAAAAAAAGACAAAGATGGGGAACAGCCATATACGAGGGTTATTCCAAGACCAACTGCCGATTGACTGGTAAAAATAAATCGGTAGCCATAGCGACACTGTTAATTGCTTGTATCATTCAGCAGTCATTTAGCTTATCACACATCAACCTACAGTCGTATTTGTTCAGTGGTTCACGAATCGCGAACGAATGAAAAATGGGACACTGTTATTGCCTTTCCCGCCGGTTATGAAATTCGTGGTGTGATTCGTTTTCTTCAAGCAGAAGGTCAAAATGCGGCCGAGATTCATAGTCGATTGTGTCGTGTGTGCAGGTTACGTCCCAAGTCAAGGACGAGAAGTCAACATTTTAGTCCAACTGACGGTATCAACACAACCCTCTGTCATATGCTTCCAAAATAGTAACTAGGGAAAAGCAATGTAGAAAAATAAAGGAGGCCCTCATCTTCATCCTCTACTTTTGCCATTAAGTGTCATGGACAGGGGTAGTTGATGCTCCAACGCCCGATGGGTGGCACTGGATAGTGTCATTCCGTGTGGTTTTACAATGCCTTTGATTTCGTCAGGAGTATAATAGGAGATTGGTTGAGGTGTGGATCTGGTACAGTAGAAACAGAAGGCTCACGGGAAGGCCCCCCCCCCCCCCCCCCCCCCACTTAATATGTATCCCATCCTGAGCAATAAATGGCTGTTAACGTTTGTCCATTACTGCATGATTAGAAGCTTGCCGACTTGACAGATGATAGTTTGTAAAATGGAATTAAACCTCTCCATAGCACAAAGCCTGGGCTGGATTTAGAGAGCATATGTTACCCATGCAGCATGATCCCTCTCTCGGACTGCCTAGTTTACTCCAGAGAAAAGGTAACACCAATACATCTGGAATAAGAGAAGCTGCAGAAGCTGCCCGATCAGCAAAGCAATCCTCTAACTGTCCGCCTGTCGGAATTTCGATTCTAGACCAGTTGCCGAACAAGACTTAGGGAATGATCTGCCCTGCCATGTAGTCTTTATGTTGCATTTCTTCGCATCAGGATACGGCTTGTACCCTCCCAATTTCGCTCCTCCGCCCGAAGCCGTTGGCACTATGTGGGGTGTTGGGTTTGCTGAGCGCCACCCACCATTCGGCGCCAACAGAAAGCAGGTAGTACCCTCTACTGTCATACGCTAGCCTAGTCACGTTTAACCTAGACCTGACTTTCAAAGGCCTCGTCGCCGCCGCCTACAGCGGACTATAGTTTATAGTCTCATCTTTCAGTCCCGGAGTGGAGTCACGGGTGGCCGGTTGGACCAATTTGGACCTGGAAACGGCAGCTTCTATGAGCACTGGAATTCAGCCTGACTACCGAGGTGTGTCTGGTCGTGTGGATAGAACGCAGGGCTCTCATTTAGGAGAAACCTGTTCGAATCCTCTGTAAGAAGATGGATTTGTTTTCCTGAGTAGGCAAAACAGAAAACATGCACTAGGCAGTGTTATCTTAATTCCGCATACTTAAGACACCGCTTATTCCCCCCCCCCCCCCCCCCCGGGTCCAACTCCACAAGGTACCATAGACAGTCATGACAGTTTGAATATGTCAGAGGAAGCCAGCTTGATGTTGGTGTTTCCTACAGAAGGCAACAGGGTCAGATCATCATCATGTGCCATACCGATAAGTGTGGGCGGTCGTCGTTCGCCATCTCTCGATCACCAGAGTCGTGGATCAGATCTGTGCTCTTGTCTCCATTATGCTATGTGGCCAAGCCGCCCAGATGTCTCTGTCTTCCCCTTGCTCTTTTCCCCTCAATCATGCCGGTAATCGCTAAGTTGTCCAGTTTATTTCTCTTCACAATGTGCCCACAACATCTTGACTGTCTAATTCCTGGAATCAGTTTATGTTTTGTTGTTTCTTTTAGAACTTACACATTGGTTATTCTCTCTTCGTATACCATACACCTGTAAACATTTACGCCGCGAATGTACTATATTCGCCCGTGTGTTAGTTACTGGGAGGCAAAAGAGAATCAAAGAACTGAAATATTGTACCTTATGCCATGTAGCTGATGACAGCGTAGATGAGTTAAAATGATGAGCGAGTGCATCAATAATTAGAATTGGGAAAGTTTTGGAAAGGTGCACAATGGAACACCTAGAGGAAACGAATGCCACGTCATACAGTACGTAGCATAACTACCTAACGGTAGTTTTGGGGGAATTCGAGCTTCAGTCTGCGTAGACGACAGACGACAAGATTTGTGTGACGGCCTTCGTGAACACAAGGCACAAGTTTACAGTTGTTACCAGCCGACAGTTAGAAGGGTAGCTTGCCACCAATGGCCTATACACGGTGATGTAGTTCCAGATCTTATTGAGGGTTCTTGGAGTGACTGCACCAGAGCATTTATGATACTTTACAACAGGTAATACCCAAATGATTTGACATTAGAACACGCGAGGAGGTTAGGGCCATGTTGCTTGCACCTAGGACACATCGACACCACCAACACAGGCGAGTTCACGCTCCGTTGCCTAACAGTCCACCCAATTGTGTAGGTTTGATTTGTAAGCTCAAGGCGTGAATGAGAGTAGCATGTGAAAGACTGAAGACTGGATCATCCTCTGCATTCCTTAACGTTTTCTGATGCTTGCCGACAATAAAGGCGTTGTCGTTCTCCTCATATGGTGTGATAGACTTATTGATGGATTAACGTGAGTTGTGCTGTCATGGTTGAGTAGGCAGTCAGCAGCCAAACCAAATAAACAACAGCCCATAACATCCAGAAACGTGACACCTTATCATGTATGTCGTAAGCGGAGCCCAAGGAGGGTTGGCTTGAGACTGGCTACCTTATCCAGTAGAAAAGTTAGCTGCGAAATCTCACCAACCATGGACAAGAGTACAAAGGGATTGTCATGAGTTGGTTAAGTGCCTTGGCACGATGGGGAGATTAAAACAAGAAGAAGAAGAAGAAGAAGAAGAAGAAGAAGAAGAAGAAGAAGAAGAAGAAGAAGAAGAAGAAGAAGAAGAAGAAGAAGAAGAAGAAGAAGAAGAAGAAGAATGTTCTGTATTAGGACAATGATGACAATCGGTATGCTATTTTATTTAGTATGCTTTTACTTTAGGTGTATTTCTATTGATTGTCTACCAGAAGAAGATGCAAATTCGACCAGTGACGTCTCGAAGTACGGTGCCAATCGAGGTCATCTCTGTGCACAAAATCCCAATCCCGGGAGTGATATTGTAGAAAATATTGCCATGGAGGTCGGAGCCCAGACAGCTGAAGCACGACCATGGTTCAGACAAAAAAGAACTGAGACACAGCACAAAGGCAGTAGTAGTAATCCTGGCAACACAGAGAACCCAAGCTGTCGGATTTCGCGAGTCGTGGCGCCGCCTGGTGGATATCCGCTGCCAATAGTAAACATAGGTAAGGCACACATTAAAAGATTACAGAAATTGGGCGGTAAAAGAAAGTGTGAATTTGTGATCTGTTTTTCAATATTTGGTTAATACTTGGTTTTGGAATTTACACCACCGTATTCGGTACATTCCCACACATGTTCCGTTCACCAACACCCCCCCCCCCCCCCAAAAAAAAAAAAAGAAGAGTTCCTACACTAGGTCCATGGACAATGTGTAAAACGTTCGCCTGGATTTTCCTCTATGGCCAGGTATGTCAGAGTCATGATCACCGAATTAAACCGGAAAAGGACGCGGCGACATCCGACCACGTATTTTTGCGTCTCCAATGTGAGGAGGAAGCCTATGCGTTGAGTATCCACCAGACCTTCTATTCATTCCCTACTGAACCAATCTCTCCAGCTATGCATACTGTCTTCATTTGCACTCTTCACATGGTTCCAGACAGCCTTCAAGGACACCCTTGTCCTTATCTTTCTCAGTCCTTATCCTTATAACTGGGGGGTACGGGGTGTCAGGCATTGGTAGCACCTTTGGTAAGGATGGCTCTCATGTCCTTTCAGGACCCATCCCCCACTGGTCCAAGTCTGACACCCAGCTCGTGGCTGTGGCTCCTAGTAGCTGTCAGCATGCGACAGCGGCCACCCCCCTGGCAACAGCTGTGAGAGGCTGGCTAAACCAGGCATGGGTATCCGATTTGGTGTCAAACCAAGAGGTAAACTAGGGTATGCCTACCCAGCATGTGAAGACAGGATTCGGCAGACTGCGCGGAAGAAATCATTCTTGATTCAACGGGCAAGACGGCGTTTACCTGCAAAGCGTTGTGGAACGTAATGAGCACGGCAAGGCACGTAGAGCGCCCTGGTCATCCACTGCACCTGTATTCGTCTCCAATCGTCTCGACTTGTCTTGCCACTGGACTCAGATGGACTCAGGCGAGAGAGTGAGGTCGACGAATTGCGCAACTCTTCCTCACTTTAATCCAAGTCATCGCGCAAGTCATTCTTCATCCAACGTCACTTATCAAATTGTAACAGCAATGGACTCCGCCTCCTTCAGACATGTGCCGAACATGATCTCCTGATTACGAACACAATTTTCCGTCTCCCTATGAGAAATAGGACATCGTGGATGCACCCTCGCTCGAAACACTGGCACCTCATTGACTATGTCATCGTCAGGAGGAGTGACAGACAAGACGTTCGAGTGACAAAATCCATGTGTGGTGCCGAATGTTGGACAGACCATCGTCTCATTGTCTCGAAAATGAACATCCCCATCAGGCCACCACGGCGTCCTCAAGGGGCGAAAATGCAAACAAAGCTAAATGTCACCCGCCTAAACAGCAAGAAAATGCAGCAGTCGTTTGAAAATATGCTGGAAGACCGCCTCAAGCCCAATGCTGAAGCTAAACAGGATACAGAAACAGAATGGAGAGCCCTAAAGGACACCATTTACAACACTGCTATGGAAATCCTGGGGCCAGCCCCCCGAAAGCATAAAGACTGGTTTGATGAAAATTCCGAAGACATAAATCAATTGCTGGCCGAGAAACATCTTCTCCTCAAGGCACATTTGAATGACCCAAAGTCAACATCTAAAAAAGATGCTTTCAAGAACATTCAGAGAGTAGTGCAGCAGAAACTTCGGCACATGCGGGACTCCTGGCTGAGCAGCAAAGCTGATGAAATTCAGGGCTTTGCTGACAGACATGATATGAAAAACTTCTACGACTCACTGAAAGCGGTCTATGGTCCTTCATCACCAGGCATAGTTCCCCTCCTCAGTGCAGACGGGGGAACATTGGTCACTGATAAGAAAGAAATCCTCCAACGCTGGGCAGAGCATTTCAGCAAAATCTTAAATGCAACTTCCTTCTTCGATGATGAAACCATCAACTGCCTTCCTCAAGTTCCCACCAATGAGACACTTGATGACCTGCCAACCATAGTGGAAATAAACAAAGCCATCCAGCAACTCTCCAGCGGCAAGGCACCTGGTCCTGACTCCATCCCAGCAGAGATATACAAGGCAGGTGGGCCGGTCCTAACAGAGCAGCTTCACCAAGTCTTCACAAACATATGGATGAACGAGACCATGCCACAAGATTTTAAGGACGCGTCAATAGTCCACCTTTACAAACGTAAAGGAAACCGCCAATCCTGTGACAACCACCGAGGCATCTCCTTGCTTTCAATTGCAGGGAAGATACTCGCCAGAATTCTTCTCAATCGCCTCACAGCCCATCTCGATCAAGGTCTTCTTCCTGAGAGTCAATGTGGCTTCAGAAAAGAACGTGGAACTGTTGACATGATTTTCGCTGCAAGGCAGCTGCAAGAGAAATGTCAGGAACAGAACTGCGAAATGTTCTCCACTTTCATTGACCTTACCAAGGCTTTTGATACAGTCAGCAGAGAAGGACTGTGGTAGATTATGGCAAAATATGGCTGTCCACGAAAGTTTGTCCAAATAGTGCGGCTATTTCATGACGGCATGCAGGCAAGAGTACAGGAAAATGGTGAACTGTCTGAACCCTTTCCTGTCACCAATGGAGTGAAGCAAGGATGTGTCCTGGCACAACACTGTTCAGCCTCATGTTTTCAGCCATGTTGATGAATGCCTTCGAGAACGACGACACTGGAATAGACATCAACTACCGTATGGATGGAAAGTTATTTAATCTCAAAAGGCTGAAAGCTAAAACCAAAATTGACAGCGGCACCGTCAGAGAGCTCCTGTTTGCTGATGATTGCGCTCTATATGCCAACTCAGAGGCGGACATGCAACATAATGTTTCAGCTTTCTCACATGCCTGTGCCAACTTTGGGCTCAATATCAACTTGGAGAAGACTGTAGTTATGTACCAGCCAGCTCCAGGGAACAATCACACTGTGCCGAATTTCAAAGTGAATGATCATAGACTAAGTGTTGTGGAAAAATTCACCTATCTTGGCAGCACCGTGTCACAAGCTGCCACAATCGATGACGAAGTGAATGCAAGAATCTCCAAGGCCAGTGCAGCCTTTGGCAGACTGTACAAGAATGTATGGGACAGAACTGGAATAAGCCTGCAAAGAAAGCTAAAAGTCTACAAAGCAGTTGTATTATCCACACTGCTATATGCTTGTGAAACCTGGACTGTTTATCAGCGACACGCTAGGAAATTAAACCACTTCCACACAGTCTGCCCAAGGAAGCTCCTGAAGATTAAATGGCAAGACAAGATTCCAGACACTGAAGTCCTAGAAAGAGCATCCATGCCCAGTATCCACACTCTACTGATGAAGAATCAGATTCGCTGGGCTGGTCACTTGACTCGCATGCCAGATCACAGGCTCCCTAAACGAATTTTCTACAGCGAACTGCGTTGTAGTAAACGCTCCCAAGGTGGCCAGAGGAAACGTTTTAAAGACACTCTGAAAATTTCACTGAATGCTTTTGGAATTCATCATGACACCTGGGAGGCTGCAGCCAGAGACCGAAATTCGTGGCGTGCATCATTGCACAAAGGTGCATTCATATGTGAGGCAACCAGGACTGCAAGAGCTGTGAAGAAAAGGCAGGACAGAAAAACCACTGCAGGAAATCCTCCTCCAGAGACGTCAAGCATTCTTTGCCCACATTGTCAAAGAACATTTCGAGCCAAAATAGGCCTTATCAGCCATCTTAGAACCCACGGCCCCACACCTTCAACCCCACTGGATGTAATGAATGGTCATCATCATTCTTGATGGACAAACAACATGTCCTTATCAGAAAGTATCTCTCCGCCCAGAGGGACAGCAGCAAGGAGTCTACAAATAAAGTGGCTGGGGCATCTTGTGAGGGCAAAGTCCAATCAGCCTTGAGAAGCAGCAGCAACAGCCAAACTAGCCGCATATTCCTTGCCCCGCATGCCCGTAAATCTGAGTAAAGTAACTCCTATTACACAGCATTAAGGCATATTCATACAAGGGGATACAAATAAAGTGGCTTGGGTATCGCTTGAGAGCAAATAAATACATTCTGGCTATAGAGCTTATCGGAAAGGCAAATAAGCAATTGAATTCTAACAAGTTATACAACACAAGAAAGAGGTGTGCTTTCAGAGGCGAATGTTGCCATGAACATGGTTATATCCTAATACCCCTCTTCACCGATGTAAAGTTGCAAGCCTCGCTAGTTTCTGAGTTTGGAGAAGGGGAGGAGATGTTTACAACACAGTCCCCATTGGGAAGTACTTTACACTTTACACCAACCTCAGTCAAAATGATGCAAGCACTTTTCAGGGCATAAAACGACATGAATGTCATTGCAATGGATTAGAACATGACTAAAGCTAAGCGTCCCCAAGGATTAACCACCCAACCAACCATCCAACCAGGCTGGACAGTGTTACTTAGAGAAATGTCTTTTACCTGCCTTTCAGACTGTGTTGGGTCACGGTCCTTGCTGCTTGGAAGACAACCCAATGTAATGACTGATGATTCAACTATCAATACAAGTATGACTGATTATTGATATTACGTAAAATATTCCTGAAAGAATGACTGGTGTTTCATGTGTCAAAAGAATAACTGATGACTAATGTTGTGTCAGGTGTCGATAATACAATGGGCGATTGCTTATACAGTATACAGTATTGAGAAAAGAATGACAGAGTGATTACTGATGTGTCAAATATGATAAAATAATTTTAAAAAATTATAAGTAATTGATAAAATGATGAGTGATTACCAATATTTTGACAAGAATTATAAAATAAGTGGTTGATAAAATAACGAATGATTACTGATGTTGTGTCAAGCATGATAAAATCACTAAAATAATTAGTGAGTGATAAAATAACAAGTGATTATTGATGTTGTGCCAAGCATGATAAAATCATTAAAATAATTAGTGAGAGATAAAATCATGAGTAATTACTGATGTATCAAGCATGATAAAATCCTTAAAATAATTATTGACTGATAAAATAATGAGTGATTACTGATGTTGTATCAAGCATTATAAAATAATAAAAAGATTCTGTCTTAATCTCTGTAATGCATCTGTCATCGGATTTCATAATTTTGCCCAACTATTTGAATCTATTAACTTGGGTTAATGTTTACAACACAGACAGCCGTGTCTGCACATGCATGTATGTGTATACAGACACAGACAGATAATTTGTCACGATAGCTAAAACATAATACATTATTACGTTAGCTGAAACAATCACACTGAAGCATTAGTTGAAACATAATCACGTTGTCACATTAGTTGAAACAATCACATGTACACATTAGCTGAAACAATCACATTGTCACATTAGCTGAAATAATACAATGTTACTTTTTCCTCTCCATGAACAGCAACAACTTCTGGACAACCACCAGAAGGCGCCAATCAAAGCTGCATGTCCACACGGACCCCGGGACTCGCACCAGACAGCAGGACCCACTGGACAGGGTGGGAAGACATGTGGTCAGATGAGTTTGTGCCACCCAATGTCGACCTTGAGCCAGAGAACATCAACGATGGAGAGGTTGTTGGTTTTCGCTGCCAAAACCCAGTAACACATATATCCTCGCAAGGACTGCAAGATAACTTATATATGTGAAGTCTGTTGCTTCAAGTGAAGTCTGTTGCTTCAAGTGAAGTCTGTTGCTTCAAGTGAAGTCTGTTGCTTCAAGTGAAGTCTGTTGCTTCAAGTGAAGTCTGTTGCTTCAAGTGAAGTCTGTTGCTTCAAAGTACTAAATATTAGCCACAAGAACTGCAAGATAACATATATATGTGAAATCTGTTGTTTCAAAGTGCTGAAAATTGGAAACAAGAACTGCAAGATAACTTATATGTGTGAAGTGGTGTTGCTTAAGAGTACTATACCGGCCACAAGAAAGGCAAGATAACCTACGAGTATATATGTGAAGACTGTTACTTCAAAGTACTAAACATTGACCAAAAACACTGCAAGATAACTTATATATGTGAAGTCTGTTGTTTCAAAGTGCTGAAAATGGGACACAAGAACTGCAAAATAACGTATCAATGTAAAGTCTGTTGTTTCAATGAACTAAACATTGGTCACAAGAACTGCAAGATAATGTATATATGTGAAGTCTGTTGTTTCAAAGTGCTGAAAAGGGGACACATGAACTGCAAGATAACTAATAAATGCGAAGTCTGTTGTTTCAATGTACTAAACATTGCTGTCGTTTCAAAGTGCTAAACATTGGCCACAAGAAATGCATGATAACGTATATATGTGAAGTCTGTTGTTTTAAGATGCTAAACATTCACCACAAGAACTGTGAGGTATGTGAAGTATGTTGTTATATGTTGTAAAATGCTAACCATTGGCCACAGGAACTGTGAGATAACTTACTTTGCGAAGTCTGGTGTTTTAAAATGCTAAACACTAGCTACAAGAACTGTGAAATAACTTTATCAATGTGTGAAGCCTGTTATTTCAAAGTGTGAATCATTAACCACAAGACCTGTTTTTATCTTCAGTTGATACAGGTAGCCTAGTTGTTTGAAGCATTTAACACATGATTTTCTTATTTTCATGATTGTGGACATACATTATCACCAACACCATATGGCATGAAGAAAAAAGAAGAAAATCAGGGCTTTTGAACTTAAATGTTACAAAAAAGTTCTTAGAATATTATTAATATCATGAAGCACAAAGAAGACAAATATTAACATTCTACCAAATCTTAACATGGAAAAAAACCAGTTGATAATCAGTACAATTCTCAGAAGCTGAAATACCTTGGCCATATTAAACGAGACAGAGGCTTGGAGAGAACAGTGTGATGGAAGGCGTGGTTCCTGGAAGGAGAAGCCGTTGGAGGTGCATTACAGCCGACCTTCAATAATGAGATGACACTTGAAGATGGATGGAGATGACAAAAGTCACGAAGCAAATCTAGATCTTCAAGATAATGACAGGGCAAGAAAAGAACTGTTGCTACAGACAACACAACGCTAGTTAACTATTTCAGTCACAGAAGATCATAGCAACGGCCAAGTAGAGGAAACAACTAGAACAACAACAAAGTGTATTGCTATCAAAATCACAAGTGCCAAATAGGCATAGCTTGTAAATAACAAATACGTTGTCAGATTGTTAGTATGTCCTGGCAAAACATAAGATGTACAACCAACCACTCATAACACATTGAGTTTTACACATTTTTGTGTGCGTTGGCTACCTTTTAACTTGAGCGTAGACCTCACACATGCTACATGATGACATGCAGTAATTGTTACTCCTAGAGAGTGCACTGAACTGATTTTTGTATGAGGGTTAGCTTTCCATTTTACCAGTGTCCCTCGCCGTCATGTGAACCCTCTCCAACCTTTGAGGTACTTGTATTTTACATGCTCAAGTCAAGAACTAGTGGTCAACATTTCAGCGCAAGTAACCGGTGTGTGCAACACATCCACTACACCGGGATCAGAAGAGAAAGTTTAAGTGTATTAAACCTTTTAGCAACGCCGACCTCAATTTTTACAAGTGAATAGCAGCCTACAACTCATGACGGTTTGCTTGGACAGAAAGAGTTAAACTGTATATCAGTTTTCAAAACAATGTTTTCCCATTGTGAATTTGAATAACAAAGACACAAACAATAGATTGTACAATTTATTGCCTCGCAATTTTGCTGCAACTTGTCAGGCGTACATTGCAGAAATCAATGTGTGAACATGTGTGTTGTATATTTCAGCTTGAAGGATTTATTTAATTAATGTTGTGTGATTTCTGCAGTACGTACCTGACGAGATGCAGCGAAAAAATGCCAGTCAATAAATCGTGTTACCTCTGAAGTCAGAGTGAGTTTGCCTGATGGCGAGGGACACTGTTAATAGGGAAAGCTAATCCACATGCAAAATTCAGTCCAGCACTAGTAGAAATAGTGTGTATGGACTACGCTTGAGTTCAAAGCGAGCGAATGCAAAAAAAAACAAAAAAACAAACAAACAAACAAACAAAACAAAACAAACGAAAAAAGAAAAAGATCGTGCAAACTATTGCATATGCGTTTGTTGGGCTGCCAAAATGAAGATAAATTAATTCAGAAGAGAAACTGACTTAGCCGAAAGAATAAGAGCGCTCACTCTTAAACTTCTAGTGCACTGATGGTGAGATGATGGGTTTAATCCCTATACCAGCATTAAGTTAGACTTAAATGCTGACTTCAGATAGCAGTGGCAAACTACTGAACGTAAAACTGCCGAGATAATCAACCTGGGGTTAATCCCAACATCCTGCAAAGGACATGCATAATTTTTGTTTTAAATGGACAAGACAAACGTGTAAGCCAAACTCATTGATTTAATGTGAATTTATTCAACTAATACATGAAGTATTAAAGCATGATGGTACAATTTCTGGGAGTTGTCTTATGTTCTCAGTCCATACTTGGAACATTGTCAAAGCCTCTTAATGTCTGAAAGTCCCAGTAGCATACAAGCATGTTATCTGTGTGCTTTTAAACAATTCACAGAACACCATAATTAATGTTAAATGAATAAATTTAAAGAATTCACAAAATTAATATTATGTTTATATTTGTTAACAATGCACAGAATTAATGTTGCATGTATGTTTAGCAATTCATAGATAGAATCAATGTTATGTGTAACAATTCACATCATTAATGTTACGTGTGCGTTTGCTAACAATTCACAGAATGAATGTTGTTTACATTTGTTAACAATTCACAGAATGCTATGTGTGTATTTGTTACCAATTTACAGAAAATGAACACGTTTCTTGTTCTTCCTAAGGCAGTTTTTCCTTTCAATGTCAATGTTAAGAAGAGACAGCTGGTAATCATTATCTTTATCTGTAAATCTTGAAACAATTCATAGAATGTGAACAGTATTATTTGTAAAATTGTAACGCTTCACAGCATGTCAATATTAATGTTATCTGCAATAACAAGTGATCCAAGCGTGGAATCTATACTGGAAATTCTGGTGCTACCAACGACAACCTGTGAGAATAAAACAGACTTGCATTGATTTATTACGTTCCATTTATATGTTAGTGTAAACATCAAACAGAGTCAGTTTTTTTTTTTTTTTTTTTGCTGATTCAATGAGTAACAAATAGTAGTTTTGGACCAAATATGGTACACAATCAAATGAACACGTATTATCATGTAAATTTCCGTTCACTGAGCACTGAAATTGCGGAAGACACCATGAAACAAAATGAATAACATGATGACCCAGTCGAGTTGAGTTGAGTTAAGAACCGACATCACTGCACTCAGGACATTCCCATACATGCTCAGTCCCCTCGTTCAACAGCCAGCGAAGAGTCATACTACTAATCGTTCCCACTGCTATCTGATTAAAAGTTCTCCTGGTCTTCCCTCTCAATTTTGAGATTCTTCCAGAACCCCTGCCGATCCTAGTGTTAATATGGAAAGTCACATGTGGTGATATATTATCTTTCTGCACTGAATCATTTAATAACTATCTAGGCTACACAGTGAGATCTGACTGAAAGAAAAAGGAAGTGACAATGATCTAGAATTGCTGTATCTACATACTCTTTCAGTAGAATGAGTCATCATCTAATGGCGTGTTCTTGCCAAAGTGCACCTCTGTAAGTCTTAAGAAATTTCGAAATAATGATCGCATGAGGAGATTACGAAACTGGTTCTGTGAGAAATTACACTGCTATTTCAGAAGCAATAGTAATGTACCTTATGACTGAAAAAGCAGTCAAATGACATTGTAGTGTAGCTTGAGAAGCCAAGATGTTTCAATGCCAGCCAATATTATACATATTTTTTTTTTTGCGTTAACTTGTTTTGAACTCAAGCGTAGTCCATACACGTGCTACTACTTCTAGTGCACTGGACTGTGGATTAGCTTTCCCTATTACCAGTGTCCCTCGCCATCAAGCGAACCCACTCTGACTTCTGAGTTATTGTAATTTACGTAGTCCCCAAGTCAAGAATGAGAAGTCAACATTTTAGTCCCACTGACAGGTGTAGGGGTTGAACCCGCTACCTCGGCGTCAAGACACCTGATGTTTAAGAATGAGCGCTTTTATCCATTCGGCCATGCCGACCTCCTTACACATATTATTGTGCATATCACTGTGCCCCACACACATCAACCATTGCCACTTCATCTCTCCTACGTGTATTATTTTGCACATCACTGTGTCCACACACATCATCCATTGCCACTTAACTTCTCCTACGTGTATTATTGTGCACATCACTGTGTCCACACACATCATCCAGTTGCCACTTAACGTCTATTACGTGTATTATTGTGCACATCACTGTGTCCACACACATCATCCATTGCCACTTAACGTCTATTACGTGTCTTATTGTGCACATCACTGTGTCCACACACATCATCCATTGCCACTTAACGTCTATTACGTGTCTTATTGTGCACATCACTGTGTCCACACACATCATCCATTGCCACTTAACTTCTCCTACGTGTATTATTGTGCACATCACTGTGTCCACACACATCATCCATTGCCACTTAACGTCTATTACGTGTCTTATTGTGCACATCACTGTGTCCACACACATCATCCATTGCCACTTAACCTCTCCTATGTGTATTAAGATGTCTGGAATGCAGGTGTTGCAAAATCTCAAGGTTATCACTGCTACCTTGGCACATTGTCGAATCAGCCCTGTTTTCCAACTTCTGCTGTGTCTCCACCTTCAAGTGGTAGAAGGGCTTGCCCCTTCCAAAGGCCCCTGAAGCTAGGCTGTCTGTAGTGTGTGAGGTCTAAGACTACCTTGTGTACCGATATGTTTGTGTACATTATCACCACTTACACCCTTTTAAAAAGTTAAATTAAAGAACCCTTGAAACATGGACAGATAGAAAAACTAATGACCAAGTTCTACAAGAAACAAATGAAAACCGTAAACTGATTAGAGAAATTAGACGCACACTGTCACAATATTTTGATACATTATGAGGAGAAATAAATTAGAGAACTTGGTGACAACTGGCAAAAGTGAGGGGGGGGGAAATAATAAGGGGAAAGCAGAGAAGTAAATACCTAGATAGCTTTGTCATGTCGTATGGTCGTGACAAGAACACAGAGCTGATCCACGACCCTGGTGATCACGTGAGATGGCGACACATGACCGCCCACGCGTATCGGCATGGCACACGATGATGATGTAACACCTTGAGGCGTGCAGGGTATATGTTAAAAGTCAAGGACCCTTGACCCCATCCCCAGGTGTGTTCAGTACAAGGTGCCAGTCCCATAAACCCATCAGTACTCGTCGGGTGATGGGGTCAATATCACTTCAGGGACCTTACTTCCTGGACATTTACAGGAACCCATTGTAGGCTGGGTAAAGCCGGGAGCCCAGATCCTTGTTTTTAAAAATCCGCTCATTTGTTGATTCAAGCACATGACCACTGGCCTGGCAGGCCAGACTGATCATTGACCTTGACCTGAAGGGCAGCCTGGCCACATGGATAAAAGTGCTCGCTCTTAAACTTCCAGTGTGCTGATGCCGAGGTAGCGGGTTCAACCCCTACACCGGTCACTTGGACAAAAATGTTGACCTTTCATCCTTGACTTGGTTCCAAATTGCTGTATGTAGCCGGGGCGCAGTGTTGGGGTGAGCGCCCAACATTGCTTAAATACCCCAATGGCTCGTGAATACATAACCTCTGCAGCAAAAGTCCAACTCCTGGCCTTCACGGGGCGGAACTGTTTTAACTAACAGGAGAAGGGGCGACGGCGAGTATCTGGCGCCGGAAAATAACCAGTGTGCTCTAGATGTGTATACACATACATGCATGTGCAGACACGTGTGTGCGTGTGTACACATCTAAGCTCGAGTGAGACCCCAGTCTGCTCTAGCAAAGGAAAGGTGCTGAAGACGGAGGCAACCAGCCAGGAGGCGCACCACAGAAATCAAGATGCCACGCAATTACGCAAAATGGAATATGTCGACTGCTGCTAAACGTTATGGTGCTTCGCCCTGCTTTGGACCCCCAGGTAGGTGCAGTGCCGGGCCCTATGTCTCGAAAGGGTCCAACCCCAACTACTGGAGGTCTTTCTCAGATGTCCTGTGGAGCCAGGGGACATGAGAATAGAACAGCTGGCCATACTAAACTAAGACTTAAAATAATGCACTGGAATGCGGAGGGAGTCAGCAACAAAAAAGTAGAATTAGAAAACATCCTGGACAAAGAAAAAGTAAGCATATGTTGCTTGCAATAAACTCACCTCAACGAAAATATAGCCTTCAAAATCAGAAGCTACCAGTGTTACCGATCTGACCGAAAGGACAGGCGAAAAGGTGGGATACTTACCCTTGTTAAAAAATAACATCACTGCTTCCCAAATCGAAGTCTATATGGAAGGGGCTGAGTATCAGACACTTAAACTTAAAACAGGCTATACAGACCTACATCTGATCAATTACTACTGTCCAAGTGACCGTCCACAGGCACTGGACACACTACCATTAACAGAAAAAATGATGGTGTGCGGCGATTTCAACAGCCACTCGCAGAGTTGGGGCTATGGTCACATGGACCAGAGAGGAGAGAGACAGGAAGACTGGCAGGATGAGAATAGATTCATCTTGGTTAACAAGCCGTCCGACCCACATACTTTCTACTCGAGATCATGGCACTCTACAACTACACCTGACCTGGCTTTTCATTCACCAGACCTGGAATGGAACATTACACGAATTGTTGGGAAACAACTAGGTGGCAGTGACCATCGACCAGTCTTTCTAACTGTAGAAAATGAGCTTGTAAGTGAAAGCAGCACCCTATCGAGGTGGAACTACAAGAAAGCAGACTGGGCAGTGTACAAGAATCGCACCAGCATACTGGTTAGAAACCTGAACACTGAGAAAGACATAAATAAAGTAGTTGAAGAGTTTGGGAAATGCATACTACAGGCAGCGCGAGAAACAGTACCAAGAGGAGCCCGTAAACAATATAAACCCTACTGGAGTAGTGAACTGGAACAGTTGCATAATGATGTGGAAGTATGTAGAAAGCAAGGAGAGGCCACATCCAGCCAAGAGCACCACAATAAATTCCAGCATGCAAAAGCCAAATTTCAAAGGGCCAAGCTGCAGGCTAGACGGAAAAGCTGGCAGGAAAAAACAGAGTCTCTGAACTTTGAGAGAGACACAAGGAAATTGTGGAAGCTAATAAAACAACTTAACGATGAGGGCACAGGGAGAAACTCAAAAATTGCACTACATAAAGATGGAAACATCTTAACAAGAAAGCAAGCAGCTGACCATTTTGTGGACTCATTCGCACAAGATAACAATATCAAAATCAGTCCAGAGAAACAACAAGAGATTGAAGAGAAACGGCAACATACAGGACAGAAGGAAATAGTACATGAGGTTCTGGAGGCACCCATCACAATCAGCGAACTGGAGCTAGCCATATTGTTCACACAGTGGTCCATAGAGTTTATCATCCACTCTCGTCTCTCTAGGCCAGAAGGTTTGCCTATATATGTTATATTTGGGCAGTTTTGGTGTATGTGCTCTGCTGTCTGCGAGGCCAATCCACATGTGCACATGGCTGTTTCACCAATCTTAAATGTTGTATACATGTGGTTGCGTAATCTATTGTGTCCTGTTCTGAGGCGCAGAATAATGACTTGTTCTGGTCTGTCCATAACGTGGTAGTCATCTTGAGCAGGTTTTTGTGGCTTTCTGACTGATTTGATCATTCTTTTCTTTTGGTGATATGTAACGGGAACATCAGGCTGTTCTTCTTTGGCTCCTTCCATAGCCAATTGATCAGCTCTGTCGTTTCCGGGTACTCCACAGTGGGATGGTATCCACTGTATGGTGACCTTATGCTGACTGCTAAGTTCAGAAAGTAGTGTCCTTAGTGCTGACAATTTCCCAGACAGGAGCGCCCCGAGTACTAATTTTGCATCTGTCAGTAGCACCACAGGTTGTGTACCATTGCTGGTATTTAGTAATTTCTCTGTTGCTATCTTGATTGCCTCAATTTCAGCATCATAGTTATGGCAGTACTTTCCTGTCGGTACTCTGGCTGTGTCCCTAGTATTATTTGGGTATTCTATGTACACTCCCGCTCCTCCATTTCGAACAGCATTTTGTGCCTGACCCATCTGTGTAGACTCGGATCCAGAGGTCCTGTGGGTATTCTTCATCAAGGAAGCTGAGAGTGGCTGTTCTGCGCTGCACACTGTTCTGTTCTTCCTTGTCAAATATTCCTCTCACTTTTGTCTGGATTTGTAATGATAGTCTATGCTCATCTTTCCATGGAGTTCGCTCTGGAATAGTTGTTAGGGGGATACCAACTGTGGGCAGATCGGTGGTTTCTCTGAAGAGTCGTTTGGCCTGGTGGATAAAACTACTTCTTTTCAACCGCCCCATAGCTAGGTTTTCAAATCTGTTCTTCATAGGGAGGCCTGGCAAGCTGAGGAACTTTTCTGCTTGTATTAGCGTTTTCGTATCTCTGCGCTCACTCAGTGCCTGTGTCCTCCCCATCTTCTCCATTTCCACTATAGGGGTTGATCTCATCCCTCCTGTGGTGACTCTAAGTGCTTGATTTTGCACCTTGTCCAGCTCTTGTAGTGTGGTTTTTGATGCTGAACACCACGCAGTTGACCCATATTCCAGGTGTGGTCGTATGCTCTGTTGGTAAACTTTGCTAAGTATTTTCCCACTGGCTCCCCATGTGGTTCCACTTAGCTTTCTCAGGATGGCTATTTTCCTTCTGGCTTTTCCTACTGCTTTGTTGATGTGCTTTCTCCATGTCAGCCTGCCATCAAATGTTACTCAAGGTGTGTTGGTTCTTTATCTTCTCTTAGGGGTGTTCCATTTATCTGGATGATCCCTGCCTTTTGTTTTGGAGAGAGGGTAAATAGAGTGGTGCTGCACTTGTCAGTGTTTATGCTGACACACCATCTATTTGCCCATGCAGTAAATGCATCTACAGCTCTTTGTAGCAATTTGGTGGCCACTGATGCATGTTCATTTGTGCTCCATAAAACCAGGTCATCGGCGTACATTGCCGCTTTAATTCCATGCGGTAGATTAGCAACAAGATCATTGATGAAGATTAGAAAAAGTGTGGGGGACAAGACTCCGCCCTGGGGAACACCGTGACGCAGTAGTACTTTCTTGCTCTTGAGTCCGTCTATCTGTACTCGGGCTCTTCTGTTGTGCAAGTATGCTTTCACCCATTTGTACATTCTTCCATTGACTTTGCAGTTTCTCAGTTTCTTCATCAGACCTTCTTTCCAGACTTTGTCAAAGGCTTTCTTCAGATCTATCCATGCCGCAAACACCAGCTTCTTCTCTTGGAATGCATCCTGAATTTCTTGAGAGAGGTAGGTTGTCTGATCTTCCGTAGAGTAGCACTGCCTAAAGCCAACCTGCTGTGGCACAAGGATGTTTTTACATTCAATGTACCACTGCAGTCTGTGATTGATGATGCGCTCCAGTGTTTTGCAGAGACAGCTGGTGAGGCTAATTGGCTTGTAGCTAGAGGCAATGGAACAATCTTTCCCTGATTTTAGGAGGGGTATCATGATTGCTTCTCTCTAGGCTTGTGGAACACTGCTTAAGGTCCAGCTGTTATTAAAGATCTGCAACAGTTTTGCTTTGGCCTCTGTTCCTAGGTTCCTGATCATTTCATCGGAGATACCATCAGCTCCTGGTGACTTTCTCATTTTCAGTTTTGATATGGCTAGCTCCAGTTCGCTGATTGTGATGGGTGCCTCCAGAACCTCATGTACTATTTCCTTCTGTCCTGTATGTTGTCGTTTCTCTCGAATCTCTTGTTGTTTCTCTGGACTAATTTTGATATTGTTATCTTGTGCAAATGAGTCCTCAAAATGGTCAGCTGCTTGCTTTCTTGTTAAGATGTTTCCATCTTTATGTAGTGTAATTTTTGAGTTTCACCCTGTGCCCTCATCGTTAAGTTGTTTTATTAGCTTCCACAATTTCCTTGTGTCTCTTTCAAAGTTCAGAGACTCGTTTTCTCCTGCCAGCTTTTCCGTCTAGCCTGCAGCTTGGCCCTTTGAAATTTGGCTTTTGCGTGCTGGAATTTATTGTGGTGCTCTTGGCTGGGTGTGGCCTCTGCTTGCTTTCTACACTCTTCCACATCGTTATGCAACTGTTCCAGTTCACTACTCCAGTAGGTTTTGTATTGTTTACGGGCTCCTCTTGGTACTGTTTCTCGCGCTGCCTGTAGTATGCATTTCCCAAACTCTTCAACTACTTTATTTATGTCTTTCTCAGTGTTCAGGTTTCTAACCAGTATGCTGGTGCGATGCTTGTACATTGCCCAGTCTGCTTTCTTGTAGTTCCACCTCGAGAGGGTGCTGCTTTCACTTACAAGCTCATTTTCTATGGTTAGAAAGACTGGCCAATGGTCACTGCCACCAAGTTGTTTCCCAACAATTCGTGTAATGTTCCACTCCAGGTCTGGTGAATGAAAAGCCAGGTCAGGTGTAGTTGTAGTGTGCCATGATCTCGAGTAGAAAGTATGTGGGTCGGACGGCTTGTTAATCAAGATGAATCTATTCTCATCCTGCCAGTCTTCCAGTCTCTCTCCTCTCTGGTCCATGTGATCATAGCCTCAGCTCTGCGAGTGGCTGTTGAAATCGCCACACACAATCATTTTTTCTTTTAATGGTAGTGTGTCCAGTGCCTGTGGGCGGTCACTTGGACAGTAGTAATTGATGAGATGTACGTCTGTATTACCTGTCTTAGGTTTAAGTGTCTGATACTGAGCCCCTTCCATGTAGACTTCGATTTGGGAAGCAATGATGTTATTTTTAACAAGGGTCAGTATCCCACCTTTTCGCATGTCCTTTCGGTCAGATCGGTAACACTGGTAGCCTCTGATTTTGAAGGCTATATTTTCGTTGAGGTGAGTTTCTTGCAAACAACATATGCTTACTTTTTCTTGGTCCAAGATGTTTTCTAATTCTATTTTTCTGTTGCTGACTCCCTCCGCATTCCAGTGCATTATTTTAAGTCTTCGTTTAGAATGGCCAGTCGTCCTATTCACATGTCCCCTGGCTCCACAGGACATCTGTGAAGGACCTCCAGTAGATGTGGTTGGACCCTTTCGAGACATAGGTCCCGGCACTGCACCTGCCTGGGGGTCCAAAGCAATCCGAGCACCATAACATTTAGCAGTAGTCGACGTATTCCATTTTGTGTGATTGCGTGGCATCATCATTTCTGTGGTGCACCTCTTGGCTGGTTGCCTCCGTCTTCAGCACCTTTCTTTGCTAGAGCAGACTGTGGTCTCACTCGAGTGTAGATGTGTACGCGCGCACACACGTGTCTGCGCATGCATGTACGTGCATACACATCTAAAGCATACTGGTTATTTTCCGGCGCCAGAAACTCGCCGTCGCCCCTTCTCTTGTTAGTTTAAACAGTTCCGCCACGTGAAGGCCAAGAGTTGGACTTTTGCTGCATAGGTTATGTATTCACGAGCCATTGAGGTATTTAAGCAATGTTGGGCGCTCACCCCAACACTGCGCCCCGGCTACATACAGCAACATTTGGAACCATGCCGTGGGACAATACCAGCCTATTAAGAGGGGTGTGAGACAGGGATGTGTAATGTCTCCAAATCATTTTTCCCTATACAGTGAAACTATTTTCAGAAATGAAGAAGATATAAAAGGAATCATCATTGAAGGACGAAACATCAATAACATTAGATATGCAGATGATACAGTATTGACTGCACACAATGAGCAGGATATGCATCAATTAGTAGATGCAGTTGTTGTACACAGTGAGCAACTGAGGTTATAATTAAATTGTAAAAAGACGCAGATTTTGGTCGTCACTAGGAAGAAAGAAATACATTTCATTACATTACATTACATTGGATGGGAGTTGCCTTGAAAGGATTAGAAGAAGAATCCCCATGGCGAAAGTAGCCTTTAGTAAGATGAAAAACATATGGACTAATAAAAAAGATGTCAAATGAAACAAGAAAAAGAGTATTGAGGTGCTACATACAGCCTGTACTTTTGTATGGATGTGAAACTTGGACAATGAGCAGTCAAGCTGAAAAACATTTGATGGCTGTGGAAATATGATTTCTGAGGAGAATGAAAAGAATACCATGGACAGACAGAAAAACCAATGACCAAGTATACAGGAACCAAACGAAAATCGTAAATTGATTAGAGAAATTAGACGTAGACAGTCAAAACTTGTTTGGACATATTATGAGAAGTAATGAATTGGAGAAGTACGTGACTACTGGCAAGATCGAAGGGAACAGACCAAGGGGAAGACCGAGAAGTAAATACCTGGATGGCTTGGCCACATGGTGTGGTCGAGACAGGAACACTGAGCTGTTTTACGACTCTGGTGATCGAGTGCAATGGCGAGTCATGACCGCCCACGCTTTCCGGCATGGCACATTATGGATGGATGGAACCAAATAAGAAGCAGTAAAGGCTCTTCACACTGCACTAACCACACAAACAAATCTGACAACACAGAAGCATTGTCATGCATCATCTTCCATATTACCTCAAACCGTGGCTTAGCCTTGTCAATGACATGCCTGATCTGCTTCACTTCTCCGGCTGTGATCCCTCCAATAACAAACAGTATCAGAAGTGATGCATCTCCTGGACGAGGCTTGCAAGAACCCTTAAAGAATCTAGAAAACAGAAACAAACTCAACATGACAACATACAATTGTTTTCTTCTTGTTCTTGTTCTTGTTCTTCTTGTTCTTGTTCTTCTTGTTCTTGTTCTTGTTCTTGTTCTTCTTCTTCCTGTTCTTCTTGTTCTTCTTCTTCTTCTTCTTCTTCTTCTTCTTCTTCTTCTTCTTCTTCTTCTTCTTCTTCTTCTTCTTCTTCTTCTTCTTCTTCTTCTTCTTCTTCTTCTTCTTCTTCTTCTTCTTCTTCTTCTTCTTCTTCTTCTTCTTCCCCCTACCTCTGTCTTTCTCTGTCTCTCTGTCTCTCTGTCTCTCTGTCTGTCTGTCTGTCTGTCTGTCTGTCTGTCTGTCTGTCTGTCTGTCTGTCTGTCTGTCTGTCTGTCTCTCTCTCTCTCTCTCTCTCTCTCTCTCTCTCTCTCTCTCTCTCTCTCTCTCTCTCTCTCTCTCTCTGTCAAATTATATATTATGACCATCCCTCCTATTTCTTAAAAAAAATATCTCCTATAATAATAAATCATACAATTCAACTGCGCATGGGCCGTCTCCCTGGCCGAGGAATTAGCAGCTTTCTCCGAAATCCCGAATACTTTCGTGGTTGACATGAGTGCACGAGAATTGGAAGCGGTTCGAGTCGCACCAGTGACTTATGAGAGTATGGAGCCGGTCGCTCAGAAAATCGTGATGTGCTGACCAGCGTAATCTAGCCTATGAATCAACATGCAGCTGAAAGATGCTGATGTTGACCGCAATATCCTGAGACAGGATGGAAACGCAAAGGGGGGGGGGGGGGGAGAGACTGATTTCCCTAGTTGCTTAGGGCACTTTTTTTTTGGGGGGGGGGGGGGGGAGGCTGATTGGTCTCAAGGTATGGTGTCCGCCTCGAGTGGTGGAGGTCCCGGGTTCAAGCCCCGGTGGGGGTCGTGATATTTTCACGTGGACTTCTAGTAACAAAGTTTCCCCTGGTTTCCGGGTAGTGAGATCGCTCGCCCGTGTGTGCTGTGCACGTAAAATATCCCTTGGCAGTTGGAAATCGAAAAAGAGTAGCCTAACGGTGCTGCCCAGGCAAAATTTCGAGTTTAAAATCTACCCAAAGTATTTCAGGATCCTCGCCAGTGCTACGGAGTTCGTGCATTGAGCTGAGATTCTCCGGACTCAGGCTTGAGTCAGGAGTAAAACTGAGCACTTATGGGTTACACCCGTGGGCTGTGATGTTGATCCGTCGACTAAACTAAATTAGGGCATATTTAAAACATCACAATAACATGATTGATAGTAATGCCTTGATTGACCACTACACTTATTAATAACTGTTCAAGCATTCTGCGGAAATAATACATGTTTTTTATTTTAAAAGTCCCTTCCAGAACGTTGCAGTAATCACCAGCATTTAACTGCTGTTGTTGATGTCTTGGCAAGATTTTACTTTAAATAGTTTGCCATTGATTTTTGAACGACCGGCTCCCATGCCAACAAGTTATAACCAGCGCGACACGGTAAGGTAAAATGCCCAGTCCATTACCCCATATGGGCAACAATCACCTTCGGATTGGTAAGACAATGAGGGTAAAACCATGGGCAGCTGCTTTGGTGGCTGACAAGTCACAGGACTATCATTCATTCTGAGCCGGTGATGAACCCTACTATAACTTCTACTTTAGATTGAACAGGGTAGGGGTAATTAAAATTGTGAAATCGAATCGAAAAGAAAGTCTGCAATTATCATGTTTATTTTTTATTTCCGCATATCCTTAACTAACTGGTGAGATCGAGGTGAACAGAGCAAGGGGAAGACCTAGAAGCAAGTACCTGGATGGCTTAGCCTTGTGGCATGGTCGAGACAGAAACACGGTACTGATCCATGACTCTGGTGATCGAGTGAGGTGGCAGAACATGACCGCCCACGCTTACCGGCATGGCACATGATGGATGGATATTCTTTACATGACATCGTTGTCAACACCAGCATTTCATCGCTGTCGTTGATTTCTTGGAAAAGATTACGCTCAGTAGCTTGCCATTGCTTTCTGAGAGGCTGGGTCACTTATTCCGTAAGCTAACAACTCGGCGAGAACCGCTTTCATGTTCTCACCATCTGCGTTACCCCACATAAATAAGCAATGAGTAGAGGGACATAATTATCTAATATTTTTGCAAGGGAGACTACTTTAAGTTTTATAAAAATAATTATATAACAGGCATAATCATTAACAGCTAACTTATTAATCTCTTTTATATTATTTTGAGATTGAAATTACAAAAATAAAAGTAAAAATTTTATAACTAGAAGGAAAATACATTTAGATCTATAAGAAAGCATCTGTGTATATTTATTTAGTTACATTTTATAATCAAGTTTATAGTCCTACATTTAGTATTAAATTGTAATAAGCATACTTTCAATGATAGATTCAATTTAAACTCAATCAGTAATCCCCACAGTGTGGGGAAAACATTTTTTTACTGGCCTGCTACGGCCACACATAAATTAAAGAGAATTATCCACACCTATCTCAAACCTCCATATAATTAACAAAGAAATTAGAAGATTGAATATGAGCATGTTAGATATATGTGAGACCAGAGGGCATTATTATAGAAAACAGAAATATCGCCATAAAGACAATATCTCGCCTAATGAAAGCTTATGTGTATTCTGTTCTTCTGAGTCTTCTCTCCTGTTCTCTTCTCTCAATGAGTAATGAAATGTTGGAGGTAGCGGAATTGTGAGAGGATGGTGAACATATCGTGGAAAGAAGAGACGAACACTGATGTTTAGCTGTAGGTGTTACAAGATCACCGATCAAAACCCTAACCTGATATTTTAAATATGCTTCAAGCAGCTAGGGAAACGCATGCGCAATTGAATTGTATGATTTATTATTATAAGAAATGTTTATTTTAAAGAAATAGGAGAGATGGTCAGAAAGTAATGCACCATTTGGCAGAGAGAGAGAGAGAGAGAGAGAGAGAGAGAGAGAGAGAGAGAGAGAGAGAGAGAGAGAGGGGGGGTGCAGAGAGAGAGAGAGAGAGAGAGAGAGAGAGGAGGAAGAGAACTATTTGTTCACAATAAATTAAACTTACAAACAATATAAATAATATATGAATGAAGAGACAAGCGAGGTAGACAGCAAAATATAGGAGAACTGAAGAGAACAATAAACCAATCAAAAACAGAAATACAACACGACCATGGGGAAAAAAAACAACATTAGAATAGTACAATGGAACTGCAGAGGCATGAAAAAAATACCTCCCCAGCACCATGGAACAACTGGGGAGGGAAAACAGTATCTATGCCCTGCATGAAACATTCATGAAACCAAAAGACAGCTACAAATGGAAAGGCTGTAACATACTCAGGAACGACAGGACGGAAGCAACAGGAGGAGGAGTCGTTCTACTCATACAAGACAATCTACAAATAATAGAAAACGGAACATTCAGGACAATCAACGTCGAGGGCATCACAGCGGAGATTGCGAGTAAACCCAACAACCTAAATATAATTAACGTATACTGCCCCAAAGGAAAAATAGAAGAGGAAGACCTAATAGAGATAAAGAACAGAATCAAAACGTCAACAATAATAGACGGCGACTTCAACTGCTGCCACCCAGTGTGGGGTGGAACAAAACAGAGA
>JACEFZ010007340.1:0-25045 GCA_014155875.1 Cepaea nemoralis | reverse complement strand
AGTATCTTATGCAATAAGTCACTGTCACTGAATGTAAGAAAGAGAGTGCTGAAATGCTATGTAGAACCAGTTTTGCTGTATGGCAGTGAATCTTGGAATGTAAATGAACAAATTAAGAAGAAATTAGAAGCAACAGAGATGTGGTTCCTGAGACGAATGTTGCGAATTCCTTGGACTGCCAGAGTAACTAACGACGACTGCCTGAAACAGGCTAATGAAACTAGAACATTATATACAACAATAAGACAGAGACAAACAGCTTTCCTCGGTCATGTGATGAGAAGAGAGGCATTGGAGAACATTGTAACAACTGGAAAGATCGAGGGGAAGAGAGGCAGAGGTAGACCAAGAGAAGTGATGCTGGATGGATTGAGACGGTGGCATGGAGGAATATCAGCAGCAGAGTTGATCCAGAAAACCAAAGACCGAGATCTATGGAGAGCCATGAACGCCTACGCCAGCCGGCACGGCACTTGATGATGATGATGATGTTTTATTTTGCCTCAATATAAAATTCAATATCTCAGTAACAAAGTGAGGGAAAATGATGAGATTTAGCATATAACCTTATCATTATGTCCACCCAACAAAAAATTTGTTGTTCTGGAGATTGTACAGCAGATTTCAATGTTTGATTATATGCGGTATATAATTTACGGCATAGAGATTAAGTCCATCATTTTAAAAGTATTACAACTTCACCAAGACGCATCGGCGCTTTTATGAAATTGTCTCGTGATTTTCGTTTTGGCACAAACTGCGCGGAGTTAAATGGCATAGTTCAGAGATGTCTCCAATGGGGGTTATTTCATGAAACGTGATTATATAAATAAACTAGCTGACTCGGCCCGGCTACGCCCAGCTCCTGGCGGAGATCTGTCTGTCTGTCTATCTATCTATCTATCTATCTATCTATCTATCTATCTATCTATCTATCTATCTATCTATCTATCTATCTATCTATCTATCTATCTATCTATCTATCTATCTATCTATCTGTCTGTCTGTCTGTCTGTCTGTCTGTCTGTCTGTCTGTCTGTCTGTCTGTCTGTCTGTCTGTCTGTCTGTCTATCCATCTACCTATCTATCTATCTATCTATCTATCTATCTATCTATCTATCTAGCTATCTATCTATCTATCTATCTATCTATCTATCTATCTATCTATCTATCTATCTATCTATCTATCTATCTAGCTGAACAGATCCTTAAAAATGGAAACATGATGACTAAATTGCGGTATCATTTCTGGTCACTCCATACGCACATTATCGCACAGCTTTTTGGAAGCTTTCACGAACTCAATATAAAAAACTAATATGAATAGGTGTGTACACTTTATTAACCAGCAGCTGAAGAAACAAGAAGGAAATGAAAAATAAGGTAAGAAATATATTCCTTCTACTTTCCTGTTAATTTACAAATTATTTACCGCATGCCTCTGTAAATTCTCTGTCTTTACTAATATTACACATTGCACCCCTCTCGGGATTCTCCGTGGTGAAGTAATCAAGCCGTCTGACTCGGGCTCCGAAGGTTGTATGTTCGATTCCTGGCCACGTCCTTCGTTTCACGAGTGCATTTTTTCGGAGACTCCCGAGGGTCGTCGCTGGAGCTACGGAGTTCGTGCTTTGTGCGACGCTTTCCGCGCTGCAGAAAGAAACTGAGCCATATGGGATAAAAACCCGGTGCAATGCAGCCGACCCTACGACGTTTAAGCTAGTTCTTTCATTGCATCCACTCCCATACGAATCCGGATATGCCTTGTGTGTGTGACATATTCACTAACCATCATTATACAGGCGTCAACAATTTCGCACCACGAACCAGAGAAGTCACACACTTGAACACACTATTGAGAATCTAACACCAGTTGACACATTAGATGGACGGATGTCATCTATTAATAGAAATTACAGCGTCTGCAACTAACAAAGCTAGTGGTAGGAAGGGGTCACGTGATTTAATTTTGGCCCAAGTGAGCGTCCCTTTTGTCAAAACCCGCGCACTCCTACTTCTTCAGCTCTGACGAACGGTCAGATAGTTTGTGAGACCTGTCCTTTCTGAGTGCAATGACTGCAGCTTGATTCAAAACCTGAGGTAAGCTTGACAATCCTCATATCAGTTTGATACCCAGACTTGTGCAGCGGAGGTATCCAGTGTTGTGCGTTAAAATTAAGTGTATTAGTGATAAAATAAAGCTCTGAAGTGTAAAAATTGACGACTGCCACTTCTAGCTACACTTAGCCTTTTTCGACATCTCAAACTTTCTCAAAACTGCAAACTTTGATATTCTTCACTACAACTATTGATTTTACTATGTGCATACTACATCAATCTATCACAGGAAAATGTTTGAGGTGAAAATTCAAACGCACGTTAATGTATTGCATCTAAAACCACTTTGAATTGCTTTCTGCAGACAAGTCAGTTTGAGCACATTAACTACTGCCTCATTTGAAAACGTACATATTTCTGTCTATTTGCAATCTAAGGAGCTGAGAGATGGATTATATCTTTTCTTTCCTCTTTATACATTGAAATAATAGTAGTTGATAGTAATTGATTGTACTTATGTGACAGATTTTAATTAGTCAAAGCACTCACTAAACGCATTGCGTAGAAACAGGATGCGCTTCACAAGACGCCATTGTGACAGACGGCCTGGTTAATCTGTCGAGACCACAAGGTGAATAAAACCTCGGTCTATTGTCAACTAGTGATCGCCAACAGAATGGACATGATGTGCACTGGTGATAGTAGTGGTAGAATAAAATGAAGATGAAGAGAAGGAGGGAATTAGGAGAGGTACTTTACGTAATAACCTTTTTACTAATGGATTGTTGTCACGATCTTGTATAGATTACTTTAGTAACAAATACACATCAGAAATTCTGTATGACAGACATGCATAACAATAACACACTTGATGAGTTAAACTCATATTAACTACTGATGATGGAGGGGGAAATGGTACAAACTATGAAAACCCCACACAACAGAAGTTAACTCAACACAATACTCAACAAAGCACTCCACCCAACACCACAACCACAACAGGAACAGGAACATGATTGATAATGGGACGAAGAAGACAAATAGTTGATTTGGGAGGTACAGATAAACATTTAAACACACCATGCAACACTGAAGGAGATGATGAAGATGTAATGTATGTCATTTGTAAAAATGCCTCTTGTCCTTGTCTTGATCTTGCATTATTTGCTTGACTTCAATGACCCACGGAACAACACATCCTCACTCTTATCTATGTCTGATTGTACCCTTCTCACTGAACCAAAAGTACACTGAGAGAATGCATACAGCAGGTACCAACTGATGGCAGGTGCATGCAGTGAAATGATGTCTGACCCCACACAAATTAACACAACAACACTTCTTCTGATCTTATTCTTTCTGTTATGTTGTTCTCATACTTATGACATGCTGCAAAAATTACTTTGGTAGGATTGTACATACCTCTGTAAATTTTAAATAGTGATATCCACGGTGGAAACCAGACCAGAAGAGGGAGGCAGATGAAAGAAGATGTCCCAAAAATGAGATGGTAGAGACCTCAGGCCCTGACCAGAGAATGAGAAGCCTTCAGAATAGCTTTGGCACATCCTGAATGGGATCCAGCAGTCGATGGACCCAGGCTCAACTCACTCCAACCACTCATAGGTGACCTTTCATATGTTTAAACCCAAAACCACCCAGAGGACTGATGACAACACACACATACCTTTTTTATATAGTACTAAGAATGATTAGAAAACTTTAGTCTCACATAAAGATGCTTATCTATAAGACATTGTGATCATTTTGATTATTATGCTTTATTGATGGACTGATTATTGACCATGATTTGCATTGGCACATGTGTAACTATCACCATGAACTGATGTACCAAAATATGTAATGATCAATCAGTAGGCCAAAAGAAAATCAGGCCAGTCAATAAATTTATACACTGTTATTGAAGTTCCTAATTTCATTACAGTCCATCCTGTCTGTTGAAACCTGTCTTATTTGTGTGGACAAGTCATCAATGTGTTTCATTGTTTGTGAAATAATTAATTATCTGACAAACTAACTTAAAAATGAATTCCATAACAAAAGGGTAAAGATGAGACTCTGGATCCTTTAACTGTTCATGACCCATGTTTCCTTGCACCCGGTTCACCCTGAGGAAATCTTTTTAAACATTTTCACAGATTGAATGGGGGTTCTAGAGCTATTATATTTCAGGTGAAAGGGGCATAGTCAGATCTATTAGTTCATTGTTTTTCCCAAAAGAGGACCACTTACTCCTAGACAAAACTACCAAAAGTGAGTCTGTAAATGATCAAGGGTCGTATTCTCGGTTTATTTACATATTGGAAGAGGATGGGGCCCAACTTCTAAAATTAGAATATGGGTGAGGCACAGCAGTGAACCCAGTCCCTTCAGAATATACGACAGTGTGTCATCTGAATTGGCGGGGCTTCCATTACTGTAAACATAAATTTGTTAGCGAGAAATCACTAGTTGTTCAGCAAAACATCAAAGAAATGTCGCCGCTTTCGATGATTTAAGTTGTTTTTGGACCTATCAAAGACATATTCCTTGGGTGGGGGTAAATATAAGACGGCTAGAAAAATTTCATAACGATGCAACAGACAGTTTTCAAAATAATTGACCGTGAATGAAGGCATTCTTTATGGGACATACTATAGTTCAGCTTCATAGTACACTTGTTCATTCAGGCAGACGCTGTCGTCATGTTTCTGTGGTATTTTGGAATCTCGGATCACTAAAGCTTTCAAATGGTGTATTTATGGTCGTGTGTGTATTAGTATTTCTTCTTTCTCTTTCCTTCTACAAGTGCCAATTAATGTCTGTATGTCTACATCCGGTGTTGTTACGCTTTCCTCAAGATCTACCCGAGAGGAATATGTAGTCCTGCTACGAGAACGTAATATCTTCATCTCCAGTGAATTTCCATATTATAGACCAGAAATTGCTTGTCTGAAATTCCCACGACAACCTGGGTAATCCAGATGTAGTCAATAAGCCCAGTAATTGCTAACAGTCATCTCTGTATTAACTGTCGGCCGCACAATGGATTTCGTGGTCTCCAGTCTCGCGGGAAGACTGAAGCATTATCTCATGTGCCGTGTCTGTATGCCCTCTAACTCTTAGTGTACAAAAGTCAAGAAAGGCATACCTCAGAGTAGTTGCTGACATAGATCACCCGTTGCATGAGGCACTGGGCGTAGTTAAGGGTCAGCGACTGATAAGAAGGAAATCATGGATGGCTCAGGTGGAGGATATAATCAGACAGGTGTGCATCTTGGAGAACATTAGGCGAGGGGAGGAGTGGGTCAGAGTGCCAGCGGAGCAGTCAGACTTGTGCAAAGTTATAATCACATTGAGCCGGGAGTGCAGGGAGTGGCCAGCAGGGGCCACGGAAGTGGAAATCCAGCAACTAATTCAGGATAATGCTCGCCCGGGTGATGTGATTATCTACACAGATTTTTCAGTGTTGAGAGGCAGGAGAAGTGCCTGGGGGTTCAAATGGTCGCCGCTTGGTGCAGGAGAGCCTGGCATATCATACCACAACATCTAGCTTAAGAATGGAGGTGGCGGCGGTCAGTGCAGCTTTCCGCTGGATGGAGAATACGATACACACACATCGTGATTGTAACTGACTCAGAAAACATGCTGAGTAGGGTGAGGGCAGGCAAGCTTCGTGCAGAGTGGCTTGCTTCGCTTCGGAAGTCACGGGTGACAAGCATCGTCTGGAGCTTTTCTCCGGGGCATGCCGGTGTGCTGGGGAATGAACACCTCGGAGGAGCAAATGGATCACCATGGTCTGGCAAGAATGCGACAGCGCGGGGTTACGAGGGCATCTGGCCGACGATCAACGCTCAGAGGAAAGGCGAGACGGATATATAATCAGATTTCTACTGGTACTATTAGTGTTGGAACTCTTCGCTGGTTGGTAAGGATGGGGACGGAAGCGCTTATGGGAATGCCCCGTATGCTGTGATGTCGGTTCCTAAATCAATCAATCAATCAATCAAGTCAAGAACTTTTTTTCCGAATATCGGATATTTGGTGCTAAGCCCGATATTTATATAGACAAATCGCCATTCAATGGGTGATGTGGTCACTTTCACTCTCGGTCAGCCTTTACTTGCCATCTCATTTCCTAGTACAGTGAATCTTCGATTAACCGTCATGCGTTTAACCTAAAGTTTATGTTATCCGTCATTGTCTAAAATTGTTTTCAATGTTGCCACTGCCTGGGCTTACCTTACAGTGTCTAACCTAAAGAATGGGTGGAATAAACTCCTGAACCTATTGAAGAAACTGAAGGAACTGAGATTGTTAGTGTTGACGATATTTTGCAACTGTGCAGCAAAGTAGGACTAAACAGTGAAATGGCAGATTATTTTAAAACAACGTAGGTTTCTAGTATTACAAATCATATATGTATATTACTACTCTTTTATTGAAGTTTATATTGATCGTTTTGTAAAATTAAATAAAGTATGTATTTTTCATTCACTTTTACAGGATTTTATTTTCATGTTCTTCCCAAGTCCGCAGTGAAATCACTTTACTGTACATATGTATTATGAGATTTCTTTTATCCTGGTCCGAGCGGTGACGGTCGAAGTTTTACTGTACTAATTTATTGCTGTACAGATCTTTGAAATAAGCATTACACAAACCTAATGCACGATTGTTGACTACCCTTGTAAGTTGTTGACGTCTGTCATTCCATTACTTTGTGTAAATGTATACTTTAACCACCTGTAGGTACTGGTAGCTATTGGTTACAATACTAGGCACACAACAACGGTTAATGTCTACAACACTAGACACACTCACACATTCCACAATACCTACCTTGTAACATAGTATGTCAAAACCATACTTTAGTAGAATGTAATGTCCTAATGGGACCGAAAATGCGATCTGTTTCTGTGGTCCGAACCTATAAATCCTTATATGTGAGTTATAGCGCCCCCGACGGATCGCCTAGAAAAGGGACCGCATTTGGCCTACTTTTTTAAATCTCGTGCGTTTTTAGTACTTAACTACTTCTGGTTTTGGGAGTTTGAAAAATATTAACTTTAATTATTAAAAGGTAAATTATTTACAAAATAATTTGTATTGCGGTCCATGTCCACGGTGTGTGTGTGTGTGTGTGTGTGTGTGTGTGTGTGTGTGTGTGTGTGTGTGTGTTTGTGTGTGCGTGCACGGCGTAGACCAGCTTGGGGGCGCAGGGGAATGGGCCTTAGTCCGAATATCAGCATTTGCCCACAGTGGTTCACTAGACCCACAGCTACAGTGAGGTGATCCCATTGTGGTTTAAAATATTATCGAGGATATAGAATAGCATGAAGAAATAAGTCAATTAACGTAGAAAAGTGTCTTATTCCTACTTATTCTAACATAAATTAGTAATGTAATATATATATATATATATATATATATATATATATATATATATATATATATATATATATATATATATATATATGTCAGGATCTTCTCTTAGGCTCGTTGGCTAACACATGTGAGACAGTACAAGTACAACGTGATTCGACGTAAGACACAGCAACACAAGTTCTATGGATTTATTGCCACATTAAATACATAACGATAATTACAGCAATGTACAACATATAACTCACAACCACAATACAGCTCATAGGTCTGACGCTCACGATATCAGTCGTTCAGCTCACAACCACGGAGATTCACACAAACGCCTTGCTCTCGACACACACGTCCGTTCAGAGTCCTGTCCCAGCTTGGTCTGAGATTATCACGCACACTGCCCACTGCCTCTGGTGGGGTCACGTGGCTTTGCGTGCGTCTGTCGTCAGCGCTGGTCGCGTGTCAGGTAAGAATCTCGCCAGCCGACAACTCTTGTCCGCCGGGTGCCGTAACGATGTTGCTGCGTAGCTAGGCTCTGACATTCTCCCCGGGTACCTCAATGAAAGATGCCATCTTTCATTCATGATGTATGTATATACTGGGGTAGTGTTAATTTCATGTCAGAGACTACTTTTTCCCAGTGTTATGCATGAAAATACATATAAGGCATAGAAATATATACAAAAAAAAAATGTAAGTTGCATTGAAATGACAAATGAAGTACAACTGTTAACACAATTCAGGTTTCATCCCCCTGATGCCTGGTTACCTTCATTGCAATAATACCCAGTCAGATCAGTAGCACCAGCTTCACGCATCTACCTCGCAGCTATTTGAAAAAAACGTAATAATATGATTGTTTTGCAACAACCATCTAGCCAGACTGAAATACGGCTTTGTATTTAGTCGTATTAAACACTTAAACTCTGCCCTCATTTGGTCAGGAGTTCTTATGTTGGTTTGCAATGTTGGCAGCTCTATGACATGCTTGGTGGACGCCTACCTGCTGTGCCAACTATTTGAGCAACAAAATGTCTATCTATACAATATACATTAATGAATATGTTTCAAATTATGGCCCTTGATGTAATTCACAAATGCAAGGGAAGTAATTTTGACATTCAAGAAATTCCATACATTATAATAATTATTTCATTTCTTAGCGTCATTGCTTGACGTTTCTTCATATTAACGAGAAAAAGTCGGTAATATGAATACATTAATCAAGATATGATTCTAAGATTACACTAATCAAAATAAATAAGTACCAAATTGGTATATTATATTTTATAGATTCAAAAGGATTTTACAAGTGTCATAAATTTTTGAAATTTTGTATGTCGTCTGCTAATTTTGCTAGACTTTTTAAATTACACCGGAAATATATACGAAACGCAAAATTTGGTTGATGTTACACTGTCTGAACACAAATGATCCGGTTTTATTTCGGAACGGATAGTAAAATGTTCTCACAGTTCGTGTCTGATGTTATAGTATCACAACGGATTCTGATGGAATGTTCTTATTTCCGATGTGTTCACAAATTCTGGATAAAGATCGACTGTTCTTATTTGTGATGTTCAAACGTCGAACAATTTGGATTAAATTTGCTGCAGAGGTGGTGTAGGAGTCAATGTTCGGTCCACATTTGCACATGTTAAAATATCACGGTGAAGAAAATCACTCACAGCGGTCACAATGGTAAAGTTCGCTTCTGGTAAGTGGTTAAGCGTTTGTGACACTGTTTTTAGTGTATATTTACAATTAATATTGTTCTCTTTCTAACACACACTACACAATTATACTACACTCATTACATGACTTGTTTAAAATAAGTATATTATACATGTCGGTTTCTAAACCGTATCACAATTTCAATTATAGACCTTACACAGTAGGTGAATGGAAAAAATATTCACTCATTGGTGGCTGTGTTGGTCTGAGTGTATTACACACAGTGCACTCAGACATTGCTTACTGGGTCTGTCGGACAACGGGACAAAAGGTCGGCGATTGTATTCATTCTGCCGGGAATATGGCGAACTTCAAAACTGAAATTCTGAAGCTTCAAGGACCAGCGAGCAATCATATTATTTGATGGTACTGCGGAATTTATATACCTTAATGGACTGTTGTCAGTTTCGATGATAAAGTGACGTCCTAGAAGATATTTGGACAGCTTCGTCACACTTTCTACTAAGGCCAATGCTTCTAATTGCGGAATGGACCATGCCCGCTCTCGGGGCCTTAGTTTTCTTGATAGAAAACAAACGGGATGCAGGATGTCGTTGTATTCCTGCAATAGGACTGCACCGATCGCAATGGAGCTAGCATCTGTTCTCAATCTGAAAGGTAAACGAATGTTGGGCAATTTAAGGATGAGATTAGGTGAATTCTTATCAGAAAAGTGTGCCAAAACTTTATCAAATGCATTTCGTAGGCATTCATCGTTTACAACTTTTTCGGGTTTATTCTTGGTTAGTAAGTTAGAAAAAACCTCAGTTAGCTCTGAAAAATCAGGAATAAAGTTTCTGTAATAATTAATAAGTCCTAACAAACTGCGGACTTGTTTCTTATTTGTTGGAAGTGACAGTTTTAGAATTTTGGAGACAATTTTGTTGTCTGTCATGACAAAGCCATTGGATATTCTGTACCCCAAAAATGATATCTCTTGGTAAGCCATGCTCACCTTTGAAGGCTTCACTGTCAGTCCGTGCTGTCTGATACGTTCTAGTGTCTGTTCCAGTATCTTTATATGTTCCGTCATTGTCTCTGTATGGACACAGATGTCGTCAATATAGCAAACGATATTAGGAATGTCAGATAGGAGGAGTCGTATAGCAGACAAGGCCAGTCTGGAGTTAGTGGATCTAAAGATATAAAGTGGGTTACGGTTAAAATCTTCCAAAAGGATTTTCAAATTTCATGTTGAGATCATTTTGAGTGCTATCTCCAAACCTGCACTCGTACATGTGTGTATACATTCAATAGTTCAAACAATAATAATACACCATGTATAGTTGTGAAATGTAATCGTGCATGTTTGTATGATCTTTTGCAATTTGTGTATATTTTCCAAAATATGTAGGGTAATTTGTTGCTGATTTTTGTCAGTAATTCCACCGACTGATGTTTTACATTGTTCAGCATAGGTATTCGTATGAGTTGATTTAACATAGAGATTATGAGTGGCAGTAACAAAATTTGGTTCAACAGTAATGACATAAGTAACAAAGTCTGCTGGTTTGTCATGAGTAATATCATCTGTGTTGTGTCATGATGATGTGGAAATATAACTGTTTGTGAAGACATTTGTTTTGTATTTACAATCAGTAGTGCAAGTATAACTATCCACTGTGTGCATTTTGTTATGTGTGTAGTTACCAGAGAGTATAGGAGGTATAGTATATACCATGATGATTTGTGATCTTTCATCGCTGTTGTGAACTGTTTGTTTTCTGCACCTTTTTCTTTGTGCTGATACACACCAGTTTCTGTTTCTTCTTGTTCTGAGATGGTAATCACGTTGGTATGGTGTGGTATCTTGGTCTGTTCATCATGTTGTTGTATGATGAGTGGGGTAGTTAAGGCAGTATTTGTTGTGGTGTTAACTTTTTCCTCTGTGTGATTTTTGGACTCTGTGTAGTCTGTCACATTTAATACATTTCCAATTAATAAATCACAACATGGATTGTCTAATAAAGCACAAGTTACTCTGCCTGATAGGAAAGGTGATTTTATATTGGCCCATGCCATGGGATATTTCTCTACTGTCCCTGAAACAGTTTTGCAATAGATGTACTCATCTAGGTAGTCTTTAGGATCAGCTAAGGTCTTTCGAAGACCGATAAGACAGGACCCTGTGTCGCGTACACATGTGCATACTGTGTCATTGATGTAACCTTTATGGAATGTTAATTTTCCTAACGACAGTTTTGAGGTTTTGTTCAATTCCTCACTTTCTTGTTGAGCATTGACCTCTTTATATAAAGAATGAGGTTGAGTGATGTTAACAACATTATTACAATATGGTACAAAGTCTGGTGTTGTCTTCATGTCTGTGATGTTCACTTTTCTTACATTCTTTGCTGAACTGCATTTTGAGTCTATTGCCAAGTTAGCTTCCTCATTGGCAATAGGGACGGCGTGCCCGCATGTTAAGGTACCATTTTCATTGAAGGTATTACAGACAGTACATTTGTTAGCACTAAATACATCACAAGCCTGTGCTGCATGTACAGGATGTTTTTCTGGATTTTCGTCTTCTGACGTTGAGCTATCGAACAAGGCGGCATTGGCTTTGTTGGTCATATGCCTGCCTCTACAATCCATACGATAGTGACCGTAAGCCTTGCAGAGAAAACATTTACGTGCATTTTTGAACGATTTACGTTCTATGTCTTGTCTGTTTACCATATTTTGCAAGTATGTTAGGTACCCTGGGTTTTTATCGCACATCTCGTTCAAATGGTGAGACAATTTACAGTGAGTGCATTGTCTAACTCTATCAGAGGTAGGCCTGTGTGGTTTTTGCCTACTATAGTTGTTCTCATAGTTGGCTGCTGCTACCCAGTTACTGTCAGTAGCTTCAGTGGCAAAACACTGTTTATTTGCCGTATAATAGGCCGACCCACGTCTTTCCATTTCTTCCACACTTGTGCATTCATTCTCCTGCAAGAACTTAGAAAACGATGGTGGGATAGAAGAAATAACTTTATCTCGAATAATGAGATCTTCTAATTTATCATAATTTTTGTTAATTTTGGCTGATGACGTCCATTTGCTGAAAATGTCTCGGACTAAACAGAGGTAGTCAGAGAACGTTTGAGTTGATTTTGGACTCAGTTTACTGAATTGTTCTCTGTACCCTGCTTCATCTAACATGAAATGTGCCATTATTTTAGATTTAATGTAATGGTACTCTTTTCTGAGGTCTTTGGGGATGGTTTCAATGACTTTCAGAGGTTCCCCAGATAGACTCCTCATATACAAAATATTCCATTCCGAAAGTGGAACTTGGTAATGTTCCATTAAAGTCTCAAAATTTTGGGTAAAGGCTGCTATGCAGTCACCCGAGGTATAGTTACGAACGATACCTTGGTACTTTTTATACTGGTTTTCTTTTTCCAGTCTTTCAGATTTCTTTGACTCTTTATTTATTGCAGTCTCAGTGTCGAGTTGTTTAATTTTCAATTGTAATTCAAGTTCTTCTCTCTTACTCTGAGCTGCTATTTCTGCCTTTTTAAGTTCACTGTCTATCTCAGCTTGCTTTGTCTTTGCAGCCATTTCTACTTCGGCTTGCTTTAATGCTGTTTCTGCCTCTATTTGCTTGGCAGCTTTTTCAATCTCTGCCTGTTTCAAGGCTGTTTCTGCCTCAGCTTGTTTTGCAGCCATTTCTGCTTGTTTTAGAGCTCTTTCTGCTGCTCTTTCATCGCGTTCGGCAGCTTTTTCTTGAACAAGTAGGTATTCTGCGTATTTCTTCTCACTCCATTGAGTTAATTCATCACCTTCCAACTTTAATTTTAACCCCATATCGATGAAATCAAATAATGACGACATGATGGAGAAAATATGTCAATGAAAATCAACCACACAAAATATGTTGTAAATGGTTAGTAGAAAAACAACTTACAATTGATATGACTATACGATGCGTGCCCACTAATGCATACGTAAAGTTAAAGTGAAGAAAAATATACTCAAGTGCCCTTGGATATGGTGACGAATGGTTGGGCAATCGGGCTAGAAAAACTGTAGGGTCGTACTTCGGAACCTCTAATGACCTCTACGGCAGGGTTATGGATGGTACGCAAAAACCTGCTTTGTTTTTGGAGAGAAATAAGTTAGCGTGTGTTTGTTGGTGTGTGCCTGTAAGTCACTAAGTGTTGATTTGGTTTGGATGGCGTTGAGTATAATTGTATGTCGTAAATTTGTCGTCAACAGTGTTTCTTTCAACAGAAGTTACACTCTTTCCACAACTCTTTGCGTTCCACAAACTCAATACACAAAAACAATCTATCTGTATTTGAACACTCAATAACATTGATGACACATCACTTACATCAAGATGACATTCAGTAAGGACAAAGACATCAAGTTTACAAGATGGCGACAAGGTCAAAATGGCGGCAAAATCACAATGTTGACAAGGTCAAACGGTGACAATTTTCACAAATCACCAATGTTTAACACGTTTACAGGATCAAACAATATGTACCGTACATTTACTAATGATCTTAAACATATTTAGACAATGTAGTAATGGATCACACTGAGACTTTTCCGATCACATGTACATCACTATAACCTTGACAAATTTTACAAGTACAAGAATTATAGTTTTTAAATCACAAAGACGAACAACACACGTCTAAATATATTAGGTTCTTAAATAAAGACGAGCAACCCACGTCCACACATGTCAGGATCTTCTCTTAGGCTCGTTGGCTAACACATGTGAGACAGTACAAGTACAACGTGATTCGACGTAAGACACAGCAACACAAGTTCTATGGATTTATTGCCACATTAAATACATAACGATAATTACAGCAATGTACAACATATAACTCACAACCACAATACAGCTCATAGGTCTGACGCTCACGATATCAGTCGTTCAGCTCACAACCACGGAGATTCACACAAACGCCTTGCTCTCGACACACACGTCCGTTCAGAGTCCTGTCCCAGCTTGGTCTGAGATTATCACGCACACTGCCCACTGCCTCTGGTGGGGTCACGTGGCTTGCGTGCGTCTGTCGTCAGCGCTGGTCGCGTGTCAGGTAAGAATCTCGCCAGCCGACAACTCTTGTCCGCCGGGTGCCGTAACGATGTTGCTGCGTAGCTAGGCTCTGACAATATATATATATATATATATATATATATATATATATATATATATATATATATATATATATATATATAGAGAGAGAGAGAGAGAGAGAGAGAGAGAGAGAGAGAGAGAGAGAGAGACAGACAGACAGACAGAAAGAGAGAGAGAGGGAGAGAGAGAGAGAGAGAGAGAGAGAGAGAGAGAGAGAGAGAGAGAGAGAGAGAGAGAGAGAGAGAGAGAGAGAGAGAGAGCTGAATTATCATACTTAGTGACTGTTTGTAAAATACTGATTAAATTATAAGAAAATAATCATCAGGCGAATTATTTCCATTGTCCAGTCTTTTTCGAAATTAGGTCAAGGGATGTAACTCGTAAATACCAAATCGACTGGATTATTGCGATTTCCTCCCTGTTTTGTAAAGGTAATTTTAAATTTCTTTCTTTATGTTTATTTTTTTCAATTGAAAATGAAATATAGCGGTTATTAGTGATACATAGAGAGGAGTAGTGGCTTATACACTATCATCATTCAGCTTTTCAAATGAAAACCTTAAAAAGCAAAGATGGCCGATAGCATTGATTGTGGTGTTTATGGCTAAGTGAAATTCTTTGTCAGTGGGTGGGTAGTGGTTATTAGTGATCTGTAGAGTGTCGTAGTGGTTATACATTATCGTCACACGAGCTACAAATGAAAACCTTAACAAGTAAAGATGGTCGGTATTATTGGTCGTTGTGGCTATGGCTTGGTGTCATTCATTATGAAGGGCTGGCTGAGTTTCGGAGTAGCTAGATAAGTGCATCCGAACACTCTCATCACACGGGTTACAGTTTTTCAAATGAAAACCGTAAAAAGTAATGATGGTCGGTGTTACTGGTTCTAGTGGGTATGGTTTAGTGACATTCGCTGTTAAAGGGTGGGTGAGTGGAGGAATTGCTAGATAAATACTTCTGATCATGTTAAGGTGTAGACGAGTGGCGGGTTGGATAGATAAATACTCTGACATCAATTTTAGAACAACTGAGGTTAAGTTTCATAGTAAAGTCTGAAACGTGAACTCATATTCGGCTGAACTTAGGGTCACCGCCTATGTGACTCAATACTTAGCGATACCGGCGGTGAGCATGATTGAACGTGGTAAAAATTACCATGGGTGAATTATCGTGACCTGGCCGCGGTATACATGTCCAAACGTGTTTTTGAGGAGCAACCGTAAACACCCTAAAAACACCTCGGAGTAGGCGACAGATAACGAAGGGTATAATCGCTGACTAGACAGGTTGTAGATAAAATGGTTAGCTGGTTTACCGTATGAGTCTAAACGGATTAAACTGGTTATTGTCTAGTTTGACACGGTACTTTCTAAGCACTGTATCAGCTCATAATCCGTATAAAAGGACCACACATACTAGCTAAAGACACTATGTATACAAAAAGAGCTATCGAAAACGCCTCAGCATAAAAGAAAATACTGATGTGGTAAGTAGCACTGAGATATGCTATATTTTCCCGTTACACACCATCAAGTCAGCATACTGTTGTCACTAGTGTATGTCTCAGAAGCTACATAAGGCAACTAACATGAATAAATCGCAAGAAATAGTCGATTGGTATGTGAAAACTAAATCAGATACAAATGACAGTTGTATATAACACATCATCATCAGCATCAGCGTCCACTTTTCCCGTCAAGTGACGTGGGGCGAAATGGCGCTGCCCATCGTCCGCATTTGAAGTCAAGCGACGGGGGAAAAATTGCTCTTCAGAGCCCAATGGGTGGTACTGGATAGAGTCCGTTCGTGTGATTCTCAGGCGTCCTCTCTGTGCAAGTAGAGGTTTAGATGCATTTTGTGTACATATGGAACCTGTTTTCCACGAAAGTATGTTTTATCTGTTTACTAAGAGTATTCTGCTTTGTGCTTCTACAGATTTTAACCATGAGGAACAGCGCACTTTTGACATGTGGATCACATCGATTCTGTCACTCACAGAGGTATGTATATCATGTCTCCACTAAGTTTAGTGTAACATATACGGTCACGCATCCGTATCCGCTTTCAGTTCACTGTATGGAAACATGTTGTGTTCGGCTATTCAGTTTGGAACACTATTCTGTGTGCTCGCTAGAGTGAAAAATTGGCTGACATGTGAGAACTTAAGTCATGCATTGTGGTCACTTATGTATCAATGTATATCACTAAACGTATGACTGAAAATAATGACTCTTTACACTGTGTCAAAACTACAGAAAAGGTCAAATATGGGGTGTCAAAGTCATTATGTGTACTTTTTACTGTTACTTGTTTAATCAGCTTTAACCTTTCTCCAGATTGAAAATTTGCTAACACAGAAAACTCTCGAGGCTATTGTTTACAAAAAGTATAATCTCGAGGTTATTGAGCTGTGTATAAGAAAGGAGGGCAACGAACAGTCTACCACTGGTATGCATTCATTATTTTTCACTAACAGCTCATCACTAAATATTCATCAGTGGACGTGTTCCTCATTGCACTTTAGTATAGTATAGCTGTGTGTCATACAATATGACACAAAGAACAAAATTACAAAACAGGACGTGGTTAGCCTTTACTACAAAACATATAGTCATGGAGAAGACCCTCTTTAAGGACGGGGTAGGAGTAAGGAAGAGAAAATGAAATATTTTACTACATGTGTGACATCAAAATGTCAAATTTTTCTTTCGATATTTCTTAAAAAGTTATGTGATATGACATATTTGCTGTAGGTATACTGTCATCATGGTTGTCACATTGATTGATTGATTGATTTAGGAATCGACATCACAGCATTCGGGGCATTCCCATAAGTGCTCCGTCCCCATCCTCAGCAGCCAGCGAAGAGTTCCAACACTAATAGTACCAGTAGCAATCTGATTATAAGTCCGTCTCACCTTTCCTCTGAGCGTTGAGCGTCGGCCAGATCCCTTCGTCACTCCTCGTTGTCTCATTCTTGCCAGACCATGGTAATCCATTTGCTCCTCCGAGGTGTGCACGTGCTCCCACAAGGCCGCAACCACGTCTGCCTTGTCATGTATCAATACTCCACCAAGTTCTGCAAAGCCAGCCAATCTGTCCGCCTGTTCATTTCCCAGCACACCGGCATGCCCCGGAGAAAAGATCCAGGCGATGCTTGTCACCCATGACCTCCGAAGCGAAGCAAGCCACTCCGCACGAAGTCTGCCCGTCCTCACCCTCGTCAGCATGCTTTCTGAGTCAGTTACAATCACGACGTGTGTGTCGTATTCTCCATCCAGCGGAGAGCCGCAGTGACTGCCTCCACTTTCATTCTTAAGCTGGATGTTGTGGTATCATATGCCAGACTCTCCTGCCCCAAACATCGACCATTAGCCTTGGCTATGAACCCCCAGCCACTTCTCTCACCTCTTGACACCGAACCATCTGTGTAGATAATCACATCACTCGAGTGAGGTTGTCACATGTTTGTGGAAACTAAAATAACGGACAATAATGATTTGCGCCATTCTTCAAGGTTCTTTGACGTCCTTTACTTACACCAATTGTGAAAGTTTGGAACTAGCGGAAGATTTAAAAACATGTTTTGCGTATCCTTTACAGGACATCGCTGTCAACATCAGCATCTTTCAGCTAATTGTTGATTTCTTGGCAAGATTACGCTCAGTAGTTTGCCATTGCTTTCTGAGCGGCCGACTCATTTATCCCACAAGTCACAAGCGCGGGTAGAACTGCTTCCAATTCTCGCGTGCTGCGAGACCCTGCGTGATAAACGGGATTACGGAGAAAGTCGTGTAACCCCTAAGCCAGAGAGACCGGCAGCGGAAGATTACATACTTTTATAGTGGTCACTATATTTTATATCCATTGGAGATTATTTTGCTATCAAGCCATTATCTACTCCAGGGTCCTGTAAATAGTGAAAAGCGTGGAACGACTACACAAGACTCTATTGCGCTATCACCACTCCTCTAGCTGCTGCTGGAAGCTACAAACGTGCTTTCTTATCACCACTACTTTATTCTATCATTATGGCCACTTATAAGAAATCTGTCTTTCTCTATACTATCTGTGGTAAAGACTTTACAGAAAAGCTTACACGGCACATTAACACAGTTCACAACTCCGAAACTTACACATGTCACATCTGTGGCAATCTATACAAAAGGAAAGACAACCTACAACATAACACATAAAAACATATCACCAGACACCAACTTCATCAACACCTACACCTACGACGACAACACCCTCAAAAACACCATGCACAAAGGAAAACACCACAAGACACACATACAGTTAAAAACAGAAACTCAGTCATTATGAAATGGTAGCAGAGTAAGCCGACGTAGTGATAGATGACGAAGCAGTGAACTTGGACAATAAAATAAAAATAACATTTCAACAATGCAATTTCACAAAATATTTTAATTAAATTTATCTTAGTATTTCAAATCGGAATGTTTCCTGCAGACATTTAATTTTTAATTTGTGTGAAATTTTATTGTTTAAATTTTAGGTTTTCCTTCAACGATAGAGAGTTATTGCATAAGATACTTTTCATTTTCTGAAATACAGCTGTTGTTTGCATAGGGGGCAGACGATTATCTCCAGTATGTTGGGAAATTTGCCAGGTCGGCAGATACCGGTTGTGGTGTAATCAAAGAGAATATTAGTGTTAAGTGGTATGAAACGTTGAAAGAGAATATTAGTGGTAAGTTGTATCAATCGTTGAAATTCGGTTTAAAGATGTGGTACATGGGGTCAATAATGCGTGCTTTTAAGAAAGGCCGACTTGATAACAGACACTGTTCGTTGGTTGGAGACTTGACGCTGTTGCGGATGTGAAATTGCATAGTGAGATAGAGGTGAATAAAGTAAGAAATGTTAATATAGCTAGACTTCGAGTAAACCCTTGTAATGTTGAGAAATGGAATGAAGGAATGTTAGTGTAGCGGATATTGTGGTATGGAAAGTTGAAGATGTCAGTCATGGGAAATGGTCCCTTGATGACGAATATTCAGATGCTGTCAAAACTATCCCAGTTGAAGCCACAGACTGCATTGTCATAAATGATGTTATGACTGTTTTATTGGAGCTCATATACAACGATCGTTTGGAGTTCTTGGTGTTGTGACATGAAAAAGTTGTGAAGCTATCTATGAAAGATCTCATCTCATCTCGTCACGTTCCTCTTGTACCTTGCGGTATCGCAAGTTGAAGTATAAACAGCGGGAGAGTGCCCGCTTATGGGCTTCATGTATCGATATTCCCATGGACTCTGTTATACTCTGTTGTCTCCTACAACTTGTAATGCTAATGTCAACAAAGTTTATATCTTATTATAAGGTGTATTTTTAATGACTGGGGTTTTTGAAAGTATTGCCGTTCCAAGTTTTGTATTCACTCTCTGAGGAATTCTTGCAACATGAAAGGTAAATACAAAACTTGGAACGGAATTATGCGGAGCGGAGATGTGGTTCTATAGCAGACAGAAAGAGGAATGAAGATATCATGAACGAAGTTAACTCACAAAGAGAACTGTTTACTGGCATTAGAAGAAGACAGATATTCTTTGGGCATGCTTTGAGAAGAAGAAAGCTGGAGTATGTCGTCACAACGGGAAAGTTGGAGGAGAAGAGGGGTGGGAGAGAGAGAGAGAAAGAGGGGGGGGGATAGAGTGGGAGAGGGAGGAGTGGGAGAGGGAGGAGACGCAGAGAGTGGGAGAGGGAATAAGTGGCAGAGAGAGAAAGATGGAGAGTGGGAGAGGAGGAGAGGTAGAGACACAGAGATGCTAGATCAGTGGTTCTCAACCTTTTTGGCCCGTGCAATATTCGAGATTTTTTTGTGTCAGCAAATTTTCAATCTGGAGAAATGATAAAGATGATTACACAAGTGACAGTAAAAAGTACACATAATGACTTTGACACCACACATTTGACCCTTTATGTAGTTTTGACACAGTCTGAAGAGACAGAGTATTTTCAGTGGTAAATTTAGTGATATATATTGCTACTTTAGTGACCACAAAGTATGACTCTATGTTCTCATTTGTCAGCCTATTTATCACTCTGGCGAGCGCACAGAATAGTGTTCCATACTGAATAGCTGAATACAGCATGTTTCCATACAGTGAACAGAAAGCGGATACGGATACAGTGACCATATATCTTACACTACACTTAGTGGAGACATGATATACATACCTTTGTGAGTGACAGAATCGATGTGTTCCATATGTCAATGGGGCACTGTTCCTCTTAGTTCGAATCTGTAGAAGCACAAAGCAGAATACATTTAGTAAACAAAGAAAACATACTTTCGTGAAAAACATATTTCATATATACACAAAATGCATCTAAACCTCTACCAGCACAGAGAGGACGCCTGAGAATCACACCGACTGGCAATACCGAGTACCATCCTTAGGCTCTGAAGCGACATTTCTCCCCCGCCGCTTGACTTTACAAGCGGACGATAGGGTGCGCCATTTCTCCCCCACGTCACTTGACGGCAAAAGTGAACGCTGATGCTGATGATTTATGATGATGATCTTTTATATACGACAGTCATTAGTATCTGTATTAGTTTTCCTATTCAAATAGGCTATATCCCACGTTGTATTCTTGTTAGCCGCCTTATGTAGCTTCTGAGATATACACTAGTCACAGCACTATACTGACTTGATGGCGTGTAACGATAAAATATAGCATACACACAGTGCTACTTACCGCAGCAGTTTTTTTGGTGAGCTCTTGTTGCAAACAAAGTGTCTTCAGCCGGTATATGCGGTCCTTTATATACAGAGTCTGGGCTGAAGCATCACCTAGAAAGTGCTGAGTCTAACTAGGCAATAACCAGTTAAATCCGGTAAGACTTATACGATAAATCAGCTAAACCATTGTTTCTACAACCTGCCTAGTCAGTGATTCTACCCTTCGTTATCTGTTGCCTACTCCGCGGTGTTATTTTGGTATTTACAGTTCCCCGTCAAAAACATGTTTGTAAATGTATAGCGGGGGCAGGTCACGATGATTAACCCATGATTTTTCACAAAAACATGTCTGAACACGTTCAAGCATGTTCACCGCCAGCATCGCCAAGCAGGGATCATTCAGGAGGTCACGCTCAAATCAGCCGACTGTGAGATCGTGCTTCAGACTTTACTATAAGACTTAACAACAGTTGTTCTAAAATTGATGTCACGGTATGTATCTATCCATCCCGCCACTCGCCTACCCCTTAACAATAATCAGAAGTTCTTATCTAGCCTTACTTCCACTCTCCCACCCCTTAACAACGAATGGCACTAAACCATACCCACTACAAACAGTAATACCGATCATTTTTACTATTTTACGGTTTTCATTTGAAGAGCTAAGTTAGTTAGTCGACAGATCATCCTCATTGTACATCGAACCATTCAGTCCATAAGTGCTCGGATCCCGTCCTCAGCAAATCCCGCAGCGTGTAGCGGCCAACAACACCAGTTCTGTGCTGTTTTATCAGTCTTCTTTGGCTTCCTGCGTAGTGTTCTTGTTTGGCCACACCTCTTTTAATTTGCTGATTTCGCAGTCTGACCATGGTTGTAGTCATCCCTTGGTTCTCGCAAAAGTCTAACTTCTCTTAGTGCATTCAGAATGTCAACCTGGTCCATGGCGCGTCCGCCCACCACATTAGCCATACTTGCAAGCTTGTCAGCCCGCTCATTTCCTTGTACTCCCGCATACCCTTGCACGAAGATTAAACTAAACTTTGCCAGCCGAGACCGCTCCAGAGAGAGCAACCACTCTCTTCGTATCCACCCCGTCTCTATCCTCTTGAGCATGCTCATTGAGTCGCTAAGGACACGTTCCCTAGTGAATGTCTGTGTCTCGAGCCATGTTATTGCTTTACTTACTGCCATGACTTCCATAGTCAGGCTACTTGTGGTCTCAACAAAAGCACCAGAGTCTACCTTCACAATTCTCCCTCCGATCCGCGCCGTAAAGGCCCGTGAGCTTCTCACATGTCGGACGACTGACCATCTGTGTAAATGACAGCATCGCCGTCTAACGAATCCTCTAAAATCAACGTTTGTACTTCCGCCTCCACAGCAGCCGGATTTACTTGTCTGCATTTACTATCTAGTTGGATGCAAACTAAAAAGGACGTACAGAAATCTGTTGGCACTTGTACCAACTCCTCGCCAGGTTCTAAGGCCTCCAGTGAACACAAGATTGTCTTCCGCTTGACCCATCCACGACCTTCCTATTTTTAACATAATTGTCCTATGCAGTGGATGTTGTGTGTTTGCGTTGACTCTGAGATATGCACGTGCTCTGCAAATTTGTAGTCTGTCTTTAATGATTGGAAAATCAAGAAGGTAGCGCATCTCCATGCATGCTGTATCTATTGTACATCCAAGAATAATGCGCATAGCTACGTTTTGTATCCTTTATATCCTTTCTATCTGCTTAGGGCTGGGAATCAGGATCGCCATCGCATACTCAAAAACAGACATGACCAGCCCTTCGTATAGGAGGCTTAGATGCCGCTGCTCACAGTTTGCTGCCGCCACCACCAGCATCGCAGCCAAATCCCGCTTGGCCTTTGTTATCACCTGGTCTACATGCTCAGTACAAGCTAACGTTCGATCAAAATGAATCCCCAGGTAATTCATTGCCTACGTTCTTTCCACAGTTTCTGAACACAAATTAACAGTTGGTGTTGGCGTGTTGACAATATGATTATTCAAAGAAAAATATGTCACTGTTGCCTTTGTTGGGCTGACCATTGCCCCAGCTTCAGCACAACAACTACTTATGCGTTTGAGTTCGGTTTGTAGTTCCATAGCACCCTGATCTCTATCCTTACCCTGACGATTCACTTAAACATCGTCGGAATATGACAATGTCCTCACCGGTCCAGTGATCTGCTCGCTGGTGATTGTCACAGTGTAGGCATTGAACAGCATCAGAGATAATGGTGATCCCTGTGGTAGGCCATGATATATTGTTGTTGGTTCCGACGTCCAACTGCCACAACTTCCGTTGGAAGAGGGCTGCAGTGATCCAACAAAGGAGGAAAAGACTTATCTTGAGTTTAAGATGCTGAAGCATTAGAAAATCCAATGGTATTCTGCTGTACGCGTCCTCCCAATCAAGCGCTGCAGCAAAGTTTTCAATGCCCGAGTGGAAACCTGCATGAACATCATGGGAAAAAACTGCTGCATTGGTCCAGGTTTCTCTTTTGGGACGGTACCCACCCAGGGTGGGTGGGAAAACACCTTGCTTCTCTAGCTGGCTTGATATTTTTCTGGCAATTAACTTCACCAGCAGTTTGACTATTGTATTCTGCATGGTTATTACTCGATATCCCTGAATTTTTGTGTGGTCTTTGCCAAGCTTCTGCAAGGGAATCAGATAGCTGTGTAACCACTCCTCTTTGATGCTAGCACTCCCTATACTTTGTTATACATGTCTGCTAATTTCTCTAGCTTGTTGTCGGTACACCTATTGATGTCGTCATATCTTAAGCCATCTGGCCCAGGAGCGCTGTTTTTGATCGTCGAAGAACAGCCTTTATTTCATTCACTGTCACTGTCTTCATCCGAAATGTTCTGGGTCTTACACCTGTCTGAGAGGACCTCCTTGACAAGATTTCGGCCTCTCATGTCTGCCTGGTTGCTCTGCTCTAGATAGCGTTCGAAGAGGGCTTTGCCCTTGTTCTCGTCAGTCCTCTGCCAGATGAGGTCAGCACTTTGGAAGTCAGAATTTCTCGTATTCTTGACTACCCCACACATGCCTTTATGTAGTCGCAGAAGAATTTCAGTGACTTGTCTGTGCTTACTCCTTGACATACCTCTGCCCATTTTTCACTTTTAACCACCTTAACCAGTTTTTATTAATAGTTTACTTTTGTGTGCATCTCTCTTTCTTAAGGATTAGGAAGCGCTACTCTGTTCTTCTTGGCGTTTTTGCCATTTCCTTACAGCACTACGCTTATCTGTCCAGGCCTTCTTCACCTCAAAATTCTACCAGGGTGGCTGCTCTTAGCTTTGTTTATCCTGCCTGAAACTTTCTGCGCTTATTGCACCTTATCTTACTCACCACATCTTGCCCTGTTCTGTCATACTGGAAAGTCTTGGCCGTTGACTTGTGCTGCCTGGTTCTGCATTTCTCCACCAATATGCTGCAAGGGTGGTGGTCGCTGCCGTGGAAACTATGACACCCCATCTACACACTTTAATGATTGTAGGATAAAGCAGCGCAGGATCAATAGCACTTTCATCATCACCTGAGCGGCTTGCTGTTCTGGTAACGCAAACAGGTCAATGGTTTCAAGTGCAGTCTCGAGCTCTTCCCCCTGTATGTTGGAGAAAATGTTTCCCCATAATCTGCTTTTAGCGTTGAAATCGACATAGAAAATTTTTTTCGTGACCTAATATGTCACGTAAGCACTGGGAATCAAAACTCGCGTTACGGGCATAAACATTAACCAACATGAATGGTAGACCGGATTCAACTCCAACCGCCTGTATTTTTATGTCTTCATTATCCCACTTATACATGTCTAACTTTGAAGCAACCATACCATCGAGAATGAGGATCGCCATTCTCCGATGTCGCCTGTTGTAGAGACATTTAAAACCGGCCATTTGGAGTAGTTGGTCACACAGTCTCGTCTCCTGGAGTGCTACAATGTCATTCCTGTAACTCAGGTTTTCGAGAATAGGGCCTCGTTATTTTACGCAGTTCGAATATATAATCTGAGAATACCTGAGGCCCAGACGGTCACATT
>JACEFZ010007339.1:0-48653 GCA_014155875.1 Cepaea nemoralis | reverse complement strand
TAAAAAAAAAGAGAATTGCGCATCCCCGGCGAAGCTTCAATTACCGATATGAATCTACTTCACAATAAATTAGCTAATTAGTTAAACAGTAAACATCATTGTACCCACCTTTGGCCGAGATAGTAATTGAACACAATGTATCGCCCCATATCTATAGTGTAGATACGGGCACCCAGGCGGACAGGGGTGGCCATAACAAAGATGTCTGATAAAACATACACTGAGTTCACCCCGTGAACGATGACAGTGATAACGTTGTCCAATTCTGGAAGTTAAACATACAGTGTCAAACCATGCTATTGTTCAGTTCTGGAAGTTAAACATACCGTGTAAAACCAGGCTATTGTTCAGTTCTGGAAGTTAAACATACAGTGTCAAACCATGAATTTTTAGATCTCTTTGGTTTTCTTCTCATGTGTGGGTTCTAGCAGATTTAGTACCAAACAAAAAGTAGGTTTGGACCAATTAAAAATGGATGGCGGAACACGCGAAGTAGGGGTGCGTCACAGTTATGACTTCAAAGTTGTTAATATCAGATGTGTTGTATTATATCTGAATTTAAAGGGAGTAGCTTAGGGAACATTACTGTATATCAGCTCCTGGCAGATACGGGAAGTCGCTTAAGACGATTAATCATCCCATCAGTTAAGACAAAGATCAATCAATCAATCATGTGCCATGCCGGAAAGCGTCGGCGGTCTTGAGTCAATGGCTGCGGTCTCCTACCTGTACGGTCACTGCCATAGAGGAAAGCAACGGCAAACTACGTCTTTAAATGTGCCTAGTATATCATGATTCGTTTAAGACAAAGATAGATTCTCTCAAAATGTTTTATACCCTGCCTCGGTATCGTTTCCCTCATCTCTTGATTCTCTGCAATCTATCTAGGTCTGAAGATAAGTTCGCAATTGTGATTCTGTGGTGCCATTTCAGCATTTCAGTTGTGTGCAGGCACTGGTTAATGAATGTCTGTAGTTTATTAGCAATATTTTCAGTCATTCTCGGTGTTTCTGCATCATACAGCAATGCTGATTTAGCTGATTGTGTGCCATGGGATGATTAATCGTGTTGAATGATTTTCCGTATCTGCCTTGGGATCATATATCGCCGAAATGTTGTAATTGCGTCATAATGCAACATGCCTGCTACGTATTAACTGATTCAGTGCCAAAGGATAATATTTCGTCATTTGTGACCTCCCATTTGGACAGAAGAACGATATATCACAATACTATGGTTATCGTATTATTTATTTTGTTTCGTGATATCTTCCACAATTTCAATGCCCAGTGAATGGAAATTTACATTAGAATACTTGTTCATTTGATTGTGCACCATACTTGGTCGACGCTTGCTTTTGTTGGCACTGATTCAGTTCACAACTGTTCAGCCATAGCTGTGACACACCCCTACTTCCCATTTTCCGCCATCCATGTTTGTTTAGTCCAAACCTTCATTTGTTTGGCACTGGATCTGTTAACATTACAATTGTAATACGCTATGTTTAACCTTCTTCCCACTGTCCTGTATCTACTTTTGGAGCACCTTGCCATCTCATCTGTTTCCGTCTCCTGCAGCCCCTCCTTATTATCCCAATATTATTAATCTCCGTTTCTAGTTCTCCGACTATGCGTTTTTAGGTCACCCTCTATTTCGTTTGCCCTGTGAGTTGTAGGGATGTGAATACTTAAAAAAAAAAATTATTCTCAGGTTTTCTCAGTGTGTGTCTATCCAGCTCTTGATTCACTGGGAGGTCCGCATGAGTGATTCTGTCGTCCTGTTTAAGATTCTAGACAGGCATCGATACTGAGTGTTTGTAAATTGTGTGTAATTGTTCCAGTCGCTCAATTATTCTGTTCCATATAAGAGAATCTATTTAATGTTAGAGTGAATTATTCTAAGTTATGTACCAGTTGTTATTACAATTATTCTGTTCCATATAAGAGAATCTACTTAATGTTAGAGTTAATTATTCTAAGTTATGTACCAGTTGTTATTATTATTTTTGGTTTGCGCTCGCTCGCTTTGAACTCACGCGTAGTTCATACACGTTACTTCTAGCAGCACTAATCTGAATTTTGACGGTGTGGAATTGCTTTCCCTATTACCAGTGTCCCTCGCCATCAGGCGAACCTACTCAGACTTCAGAGGTACTTGTAATTTACGTCCCCAAGTCAAGGACGAGAAGTCAACATTTAAGTCCAACTGTCCGGTATAGGAGTTGAACCTCTTACCTCGGCATCAGCACACCGGAAGTTGAAGAACGCGCGTTTTTATCTATTCGGCCATGCTGACCTTATTTCAAGGATTCTTCTTCTTCTTCTTTCGTTCGCTTGAAATATGTCTATATCTGCAATGTTGTCTCTTGTATGAATTTAACTGTCTTTTTTCAGTTCACACAGTGGTCCATAGAGTTTATCTTCCACTGTTGTCTCTCTAGGCCAGAAGGTTTGCCTAGATATGTTATATTTTGGGCAGTCTTGGAGTATGTGCTCTGCTGTCTGCGACGCCAATCCACATGTGCACATGGCTGTTTCACCAATCTTGAATTTTGTATACACGTGGTTGCGTAATCTATTGTGTCCTGTTCTGAGGCGCAGAATAATGACTTGTTCTGGTCTGTTCATAACGTGGTAGTCATCTTGAGTAGGTTTTGGTAGCTTTCTACTGATTTGATCATTCTTTTGTTTTGGTGGTATGTAACGGGCACATCAGGCTGTTCTTCTTTGGATCCTTCCTTAGCCAATTGATCAGCTCTGTCGTTTCCGGGTACTCCACAGTGGGATGGTATCCACTGTATGGTGACCTTATGCTGACTGCTAAGTTCAGAAAGTAGTGTCCTTAGTACTGGCAATTTCCCAGATAGGCGCGCCTCGAGTACTGATTTTGCACCTGTCAGTAGCACCACAGGTTGTGTACCATGGCTGGTATTTAGTAATTTCTCTGTTGCTATCTTGATTGCCTCAATTTCAGCATCATAGTTATGGCAGTACTTTCCTGTCGGTACTCTGGCTGTGTCCCTAGTATTATTTGGGTATTCTATGTACACTCCCGATCCTCCATTTCGAACAGTATTTTGTGCCGACCCATCTCTGTAGACTCGGATCCAGAGGTCTTGTGGGCATTCTTCATTAAGGAAGCTGAGAGTGGCTGTTCTGCGCTGCACTCTGTTCTGTTCTTCCTTGTCAAATATTCCTCTCACTTTTGTCTGGATTTGTAATGATAGTCTATGCTCATCTTTCCATGGAGTTCGCTCTGGAATAGTTGTTAGGGGAATACCAACTGTGGGCAGATCGGTGGTTTCTCTGCAGAGTCGTTTGGCCTGGTGGATAAAATTATTTCTTTTCAGCCGCCCCATAGCTAGGTTTTCAATTATGTTCTTCATAGGGTGGCCTGGCAAGCTGAAGAACTTTTCTGCTTGTATTAGCGTTTTCGTATCGCTGCGCTCACTCAGTGCTTGTGTCCTCCCCATCTTCTCCATTTCCACTATAGGGGTTGATCTCATCCCTCCTGTGGTGACTCTAAGTGCTTGATTTTGCACCTTGTCCAGCTCTTGTACTGTGATTTTTTATGCTGAACACCACGCAGTTGACCTATATTCCAGGTGTGGTCGTATGCTCTGTTGGTAAACTTTGCTAAGTATTTTCCCACTGGCTCCCCATGTGGTTCCACTTAGCTTTCTCAGGATAGCTATTTTCCTTCTGGTTTTTGCTACTGCTTTGTTGATGTGCTTTCACCATGTCAGCCTTTCATCAAATGTTACTCCAAGGTGTGTTGGTTCTTTATCTTCTCTTAGGGGTGTTCCATTTATCTGGATGATCCCTGCTTTTGTTTTGAAGAGAGGGTAAATAGAGTGGTGCTGCACTTGTCAGTGTTTATGCTGACACACCATCTATTTGCCCATACAGCAAATGTATCTACAGCTCTTTGTAGCAATTTGGTGGCCACTGATGCATGTTCATTTGTGCTCCATAAAACCAGGTCATCGGCGTACATTGCCGCTTTAATTCCATGCGGTAGATTAGCAACAAGATCATTGATGAAGATTAGAAAAAGTGTGGGGACAAGACTCCGCCCTGGGGAACACCGTGACGCAGTAGTACTTTCTTGCTCTTGAGTCCGTCTATCTGTACTCGGGCTCTTCTGTTGTGCAAATATGCTTTCACCCATTTGTTCATTCTTCCATTGACTTTGCAGTTTCTCAGTTTTTCATCAGACCTTCTTTCCAGACTTTGTCAAAGGCTTTCTTCAAATCTATCCATGCCGCAAGCACCAGCTTCTTCTCTTGGAATGCATACTCAATTTCTTGAGAGAGGTAGGTTGTCTGATCTTCCGTAGAGTAGCATTGCCTAAAGCCAGCCTGCTGTGGCACAAGGATGTTTTTACTTTCAATGTACCACTCAATCAATCAATCATGTGCCATGCCGGAAAGCGTGGGCGGTCATGACTCGCCATTTCACTCGATCACCAGTGTCGTGGATCAGCTCAGTGTTCCTGTCTCGTCCATGCCATGTGGCCAAGCCATCCAGGTATTTTCCTCTCGGTCTTCCTCATGGTCTGTTCCATTCGATCTTGCCAGTTGTCACCAAGTTCTCCAATCCATTTCTTCTCATAACATGTCCAAAAAATTTTGACTGTCTACGTCTAATTTCTCTAATCAGTTTACGATGTTCATTTGTCTCCTGTAGTACTTGGTCATTGGTTTTTCTGTCTGTCCATGGTATTCTTTGCATTTTCCTCAGAAACCACATTTCTGCAGCCATCAGATGTTTTTCAGCTTGACTGCTCATTGTCCAAGTTTCACATCCATACAAAAGAACAGGCTCTATGTATCCCCTCAACACTCTTTTTCTCGTTTCAATTGACATCTTTTTATTGGTCAGAATGTTTTTCATCTTGCTAAAGGCTACTTTCGCCATGGCGATTCTTGTTCTAATCTCTTCAAGGCATCTCCCATCAGATGTTATGACTGTTCCAAGATAATTGTACCGATTCACTTGTTGAAGAATATTTCCATTTACTTGTATATTACATTGTGGCACTTCTTCCTTCCTAGTGACGACCATAACCTGAGTCTTTTTACAATTTAATTCTAACCCCAGTTGCTCACTGTGTACAACAACCGCATCTACTAATTGTTGCAGGTCCTGCGCATTGTCTGCAATTAATACTGTATCATCTGCATATCTAATATTATTGATGTTTCGTCCTCTAATGTTGATTCCATTTATATCTTCTACATTTCTGAAAATATTTTCACTGTATAGGGAAAAAAGATCTGGAGACATCACACATCCCTGCCTAACACCTCTCTTAATTGGCTGATACTGTCCCACTTCATTATCAATCCTTATTGCAGCTTGTTGTTTCCAATATATGTTTTTTATAAGTCTAATGTCTTTCCCATCAATTTGTAGATCTGCAAGCATATCCACCATGTTGACATGTCTAACTCTATCAAAAGCCTTTGTATAGTCAATAAAGCAAAGATGTATATCCTTGTTTACTTCTATAGCACGTTCAATAACTGTTCGCAGCATATACACAGCATTTACTGTACCCTTTCCTTCTACAAACCCACATTGTTCTTCCCCTATTTCAGGTTGTATCTTCTTCCTCACTCTTTGCATGATAATTCTTAGCAAAATCTTTGTGATGTGACTCATTATACTAATTGTTCTATGTTGATCACATTCCAAGGTTCCTGATTTCTCTTGGGATTGCAATAAATACAGAGTTACATAATTCAGGAGGTATATCTCCAGTATCGTATAATGTGTTCAGCAGTCTGGTGACTTGCTCTAGTCCAAATTCTTCTAAAGCTTTAATCATTTCTGTTGTGATGTTATCTGCACCGGGGGCCTTGCCAGCTTTCATATGCTTAAGAACATTTCGAACCTCCATCTCCAAAATTGGCGGTCCTTCATTATTAAATCTAATATTATACTGTTCGTCTCTGTTATCATCATAAAGGTGTTTCACATAATCTGTCCATACATGTAGAATATGGTCTTTTTCTATTATGATTTTGCCATCTTTAGTTTTTAGACACCCTGTTGATGTACTTGTTCTTTTATTAGTAAGTTCCTGAATTCTTTTGTGCACTAATTTGGTATTTTGACTGTTGTGTTGGTTTTCAATTTCTAAGCACTTTTCCTCAAGCCATGATTCTTTTGCCTCCTTACATAATATTCTGACTTGTCTGTGAATTTCTTAACATTTGACATAATTATTTTTGTTGAGTCTTCTTGTTTCCATGAGGTGTAAAATTTCTTCAGTCATCCATTTCTTACGACCCACCTTCTTTAATTTTGGAATAGTTGTTTCTGCAGCCACATTGATTGAATTCTTCAACGTTTCCCATTGATCATCCACATCCTGGAATAATATCTCTAGATCAGACAATATTTCAAATCTGTTCTGTACTTCTATGTTGAATTTGTTTTGTATTTCCTTGTCATTACTCAATGTACACAAATCATATTTAGTGTTTCCTGTTATATACTTGACTTTCTTCAACGTTATCCTCAATGTTCCTGTGAGTAATCTGTGGTCACTATAACAATCAGCACTGGGAACTGTTTTTGCTACTGTTAGCGCGTTTCTAAATCTTCTGCTAATCAGAATGTAGTCAATCTGGTTTCTAATCCTGCTATCAGGACTCCTCCATGTCCATAATCTTCTAGGGTGTTGCTTAAACCAGGTGTTTCCTACAATCATTTCCTGTTCTTTTGCCCACTCCACGAGTCTGTATCCTCTTTCATTTCTCTCTCCTAAACCATAGTTTCCTACTGTGTATCTTGATTTCCTACTTTTGCATTGAAGTCCCCTATTATGATGTTTATTTCTGAATTTTTACATTTCTTTAAGGCAGACTCTATGTCATTATAAAATTCTTCTACACTATCTTCACTGGATTCTCCTGTTGGGGCATATACTTGAATAATATTTATGCTAAAAGGTCTGCCACTTAATTTAACTAGTAGAACTCTGTCCGACACGGCCCAATATCCTTGAACAGATTTTGATGTTTTCCGGTCCAAAATAATTGCCACTCCCCTATGACGATCTTCACCTCCAGAATAAATAATCTTGAAATCTTCATCTATCTTGATGCCTGATCCTGTCCATCTCGTTTCGCACATACCTAAAATATTAATTTTTTCCCTTTCAATTTCTTGTTTTATGTTCTCTAATTTTTCGTCGTCGTTTAACGTCCTAACGTTCCATGTTGCTAATTTTAACGTCTCTGTCCTTGTCTTGCGATGATCAGTCTTTAAGCGAATCATGATATACTAGGCACTTTTAAAGAGGTAGTTTGCCGTTGCTTTCCTCTATGGCAGTGACCGTACTGGTCGGAGACCGCAGCCATTGACTCAAGAAGAGCTCCTCTGCCTGCCGTCGTGAACTCGAGGCCATGACCAACAAATATCTGTCGGCTGCCCTCAAAATTTCATCCACCACCTGCCTTCCGTGGCTTCTTTTGAAAACTTCCAATAAAAGAACATAAAATAACATCACATAATCCACAGGAAAACACTATTCACAGGAAATCCATAGGAAATCACACGAAATCCAAAGGAAAACACTAAATAGCGTCCCACGGAAAAGTATCGCGTCATTTTGTCGCCATTGTACCGGAAGTACACAAACCGGTTCACACAAACAGGCAATGTACCACTGCAGTCTGTGATTGATGATGCGCTCCAGTGTTTTGCAGAGACAGCTGGTGAGGCTAATTGGTCTGCAGCTAGAGGTAATGCACCATCTTTCCCTGATTTTAGGAAGGTATCATGATTGCTTCTCTCCAGGCTTGTGGAACACTGCCTAAGGTCCAGCTGTTATTGAAGATCTGCCACAGCTTTGCTTTGGCCTTTGTTCCTAGGTTCCTGATCATTTCATTAGAGATACCATCAGCTCCTGGTGACTTTCTCATTTTCAGTTTTGATATGGCTAGCTCCAGTTCGCTGATTGTGATGGGTGCTCCAGAACCTCATGTACTATTTCCTTCTGTCCTGTATGTTGTCGTTTCTTTCGAATCTCTTGTTGTTTCTCTGGACTAATTTTGATATTGTTATCTTGTGCGAATGAGTCCGCAAAATGGTCAGCTGCTTGCTTTCTTGTTAAGATGTTTCCATCTTTATGTAGTGCAATTTTTGAGTTTCTCCCTGTGTCCTCATCGTTAAGTTGTTTTATTAGCTTCCACAATTTCCTTGTGACTTTTTCAAAGTTCAGAGACTCCGTTTTCTCCTGCCAGCTTTTCCGTCTAGCCTGCAGCTGGGCCCTTTGAAATTTGGCTTTAGCGTGCTGGAATTGAATGTGGTGCTCTTGGCTGGATGTGGCCTCTGCTTGCTTTCTACACACTTCCACATCGTTATGCAACTGTTCCAGTTCACTACTCCAGTAGAGTTTATAATGTTTACGGTCTCCTCTTAGTAGTGTTTCTCGCGCTGCCTGTAGTATGCATTTCCCAAACACTTCAACTACTTTATTTATGTCTTTCTCAGTGTTCAGGTTTCTAACCAGTATGCTGGTGCGATTCTTGTACATTGCCCAGTCTGCTTTCTTGTAGTTCCACCTCAAGAGGGTGCTGCTTTCACTTACAAGCTCATTTTCTACAGTTAGAAAGACTGGCCGATGGTCACTGCCACCAAGTTGTTTCCCAACAACTCGTGTAATGTTCAACTCCAGGTCTGGTGAATGAAAAGCCAGGTCAGGTGTAGTTATAGTGTGCCATGATCTCGAGTAGAAAGTATTGGGTCGGACGGCTTGTTAATCAAGATGAATCCATTCTCATCCTGCCAGTCTTCCAGTCTCTCTCCTCTCTGGTCCATGGGATCATAGCCCCAGCTCTGCGAGTGGCTGTTGAAATATTCAAGGATATAACGTATCTGTTAGTTTTACTTCATTCAGAAATATATATGACATTTAATAACCTAGAGAGCAAATCTTCCTACTTGTAAACACAAGACTCCAGAACAAAATAGTTACGGCAATGGCGATGTTAAAGCAAACACTTGTCAGCAACCAAACAATCTTCAGGTACCAAGGTATACTTTCTGAAATGAAAACAGCACTGATCATGAGTTTATATACATAGTCATGCTGATGAGATCAATGAGACATTTGTACTGTATTGTATTGTATTGTACTGTATTGTACTGTACTGTACTGTACTGTACTGTACTGTATTGTACTGTACTGTAGTGTAGTGTATTGTATTGTATTGTACTGTACTGTACTGTACTGTATTGTATTGTACTGTACTGTATTGTACTGTACTGTACTGTACTGTACTGTACTGTATTGTACTGTACTGTATTGTATTGTATTGTACTGTACTGTACTGTATTGTACTGTACTGACTGTATTGTATTGTACTGTACTGTACTGTATTGTATAGTATTGTACTGTACTGTACTGTACTGTATTGTACTGTACTGTACTGTATTGTATTGTATTGTACTGTACTGTATTGTATTGTATTGTATTGTATTATATTGTATTGTACTGTACAGTACTGTACTGTATTGTATTGTACTGTACTGTACTGTACTGTATTGTACTGTACTGTACTGTACTGTATTGTATTTTATTTTATTGTACTGTACTGTACTGTATTGTATTGTATTGTATTTGTATTGTATTGTGTTGTGTTGTGTTGTATTGTATTGTATTGTGTTGTGTTGTGTTGTATTGTGTTGTGTTGTGTCGTGTCGTGTCGTATTGTATTGTATTGTGTTGTATTGTGTTGTATTGTATTGTGTTGTGTTGTGTTGTATTGTATCGTGTTGTGTTGTGTTGTATTGTATTGTATTGTATTGTATTTGTTGGCGTACAAAATGCGATGACGCTATTGCATTAAAGTTAGTTACATATCCTTTACAGGACGTAGCAGTCAACTCCAACATTTTTGGCTGTTTATGATTCTTGGCATGTTTACGTTCAGTAGTTTGCCATTGCTTTCCGAACGACCGATACTCATACCATTTTATAAAACCAACGCAATGCGATCTGTTGCCAAGTCGCATAAGTGCTCCAGTCTCCTGCCGTAGACATCACCATAAGTGCTCCAGTCTCCCCCCGTAGATATTTCCATAAGTGCTCCAGTCTCTCCCCGTAGATATTTCCATAAGTGCTCCAGTCTCCTCCCGTAGATATTTCCATAAGTGCCCCAGTCTCCCCCCATAGATATTTCCATAAGTGCTCCAGTCTCCCCCCGTAGATATTTCCATAAGTGCTCCAGTCTCTCCCCGTAGATATTTCCGTAAGTGCTCCAGTCTCTTCACATAGATATTTCCATAAGTGCTCCAGTCTCCTCTAGTAGATATCGTCATAAGTGCTCCAGCCTCCTCTCGTAAATACACACAAGGAGAATCTTAGTACAGCACAAGAACTTCGCACCACCGACAAGGCTCCTGAATGTGTGTACACCAGAATTGACACATACTATTACAATTCTTTCAAGCGTAAGTTTTCTCATTTTGAAATATTGCCTTGGTAGTGACCCGCTCGGCCTGCTCTTTTCAATTTCCAACTGTATGGAGATTGCTAACGTGCGCAAAGTGCACACAAGTGCTTGCCAAGTAGTAGCGCAACAAATTTGACGTAAATAAATAGTCGCGACAAAGTAGCCAACCAAAGATTAATAAAATCCAAGATCATGACGTGTGAAACATATACGTCAGAAGATGTTGTTAAGAACAACAAAAACATTCGGATGATAGAGCTCCACCATAGAGGCAGCACGTCGAAATTTGCTGGAACTTTGAAGCATATTTACTGGCAAGATATTAACTATACTTAGGGCTAACACATATTATAAAGGAGAACCAGAATAGTATGGCATCTTACATATTAAGATAAAGATTCTGGACAGATGCGGAATACCAGAAACGGGACTTAGAATGTTATACCAGAAGGACACTTTGGCAACCTTGTAAAGTACAGAAGGACTGCGATACGAACTTGATAGTTGTCAGTGACTGGCACAGTCAACAAGTGATTATTTGTACTTAATATTATCATGACCGTCCCGTCTGAAAATCCCAGACACGGTCGAAATATATTATAAATTTTTGAATTATATGTTGGATGATGCAGCACGACAATGTCGCCAAATAAACTTGGCCTCATCAACTAGATCGACAGCCTTCGAGTCAGTACTTTCATTGATGTTCCGTTGATGCTTCTTTGCTGGATTGTTTCTGCTAATTCCAAGACGTTTTTTTTTAAATTCGAGCTTAATTATTGAACATATGCCAGATACATCACAACAGTGCTCCTAGCTTTTCGTACTTGTCCGAGAGGTCTAGTCTTCCGATCCACAACCCCAGGGTCAAATGGGAGTATACCGTCCTGTTCTTATGTTATACACATACATACCGTCCACACTATAAACGAACCAGGCCTGCTCAGGTCAGAATCGGACGCCGAAACCCAAGCCAGTCGGTTACGTAAATGCTGTAACCTCACACATAGAACCAGATGCCGGACTTCTAAGTCACTCCGCCACATAAACGCTTAACCTGACACACAGAACCGGACGCCGGACCCCAAAGGCACTCCGCCACGTAAACGCTGTAATCTGACACATAAAACCGGACGCCTTAACTCCTAAGCCAACCCACCACTTAAACGCTGTATCATGACACATAGCTCCGTGGCGAAGTGGAAGCCGTCTGCTTCGCGCTCCGAAGGTTGTAGGTTCGATTCCGGGCTACGTCTTTCGGTTCACGAATGTATTTTTCTCGGAAGACTCATGTGGGTCGTCGCTGGAGCTACGGAGTTCGTGCTTTGTACGACAGCTTTCGGGGAGGTCGTCCTGCGGAAAGAGACCGAATATGGGATAAGACCCGGTGCAATAAAGTCGATCCTCTCGACTTTTAAGATTCTTTAAGACATAGAACCGAACGCCGGACCCTTACTTAAGCCACTCCACCACTCCACCACTGTAACAAGACAGGACATTCTAACCTTGTGTGGAGTCCCGTGAGCCTTTGTCCTTCTGTGCGCACATGTGCAAGGCCACAACCGTTGCGTGTAGAATGCTCTGGACAGTCAGGAGGAGGTAGGATAGGTTGGTGAGGTATATCAACCACTTAGCCCCCGCACCTGCGTACTGTGCTGCATCTGTAATGTGGAACCACGACCAGAGAGATTGAAGAGGGAGGGTACAAGAGTTAGTTAGTTAGTTAGTTAGTTAGTCGCAGTTCCAACTTCACAGCAACGGGTCATCCCCATTATTCTCTGTTCCTGTGCCAGTGAATATCACACAAAATGCTCCCCATTGCCCAATGTGAAAAGTGGAAAAGACAGGAGTCTTGACAAACAACAGCCCGCACAGATACACTGTGCATAATGCCGCCGCCAGAATTTCAGCACAATAGTCCCCCACAAAACACCCAGTTCATTTCTGATGGAATCGGCAGTCATTTTCCCAATTGGATGTTTCCTAGATGTTCACCCACAAAGTCCACGAAAATGCAGCATCGTCGATGGCAGTGGCAGTCAACCAGAAGCCCAGCCAGCCACGCAATTCTGCATAAGGCAAGAACCGGTCAACTCTGGGACATAGCCATCTGCCATCGCTCCGAACATGCAGTCACGTTCCAAAACACCTCGGGCAGATTCTATAACAGAGTAACAGTTATATGGCAGATGTAAACGAAGTCCTGGTTATAATTTCTATATGTTTTATTTGACGGAATACATCATAAAATAATAAAGCAGCATACAAAAGATGTTGTCAATTCAAGGTCCAGCCAGTAACTCACTTCTCTACCCCCGCGTCACGGCTTGAGCGTCCTTAGTTACGTTTTCATAGGATGCTCAACCGTGCCTAGTCTTTGCACATCACCCTTCCTAAGCTACTAACAGAGATGGTGCTCTGTTACATTCCTCCCTTTCTTTAAGAAGACTTTTCCTTGAAAAGTCTTAATCCCTAACCTACTTATTCTACTTATTCTTTCCCTCACTAAAACCTTAACCCCAATATTATTTCTCCAACCCATCTTAAACTAACCCCCTCTTAACCAATGAACTTTATTTCTACTCCTTCGAGTCCAGTTCTCCACTTATCTCTTATAGCTAACCGCTATGTTCTGTTATAGATCTTCGTGAAGTGATACTTCTTCTTCGTTTCCGTATATGAGCCTACAAGGTTTCATTTTAAAAAAAAAACAGTTCATAAGGAATTCCACATATATTTACATATCCTATCACAAAAGCTCATTCTTGTATAGGTATCTATTATACATCATAATATTTCTGCCTTACAAAATCTCAGTTTTATACAACACATCACAACATATATGTGTACCTTTTCGAAATACTTCTTCTTCTCTTCATAAGCGAATCCGCTTAAACCTTTTCATCACGATCATATATACCAATATCTGATCTCAAGTATAAAACGCCGTACTCTTCTGATACTACCTCAAACTCCCTATCGTCATCACTAACAGTATTACCTCAACATTACTAATTCTCCACTTTCAACCAACCTGAAATCACTCGCACACGATAGGAAGACAAAGAATCGGTGCGCACCGGAAAGTCAAAGAACTAGAACTCTTCCTCACAAAAACCACACTCACACTTACCCCCCTATGTCGCCCTTAGACTTTATGTAATAAAGTCTAAAACAATTACATATCTTCCACAGTTCAAATATACCACGTATTATGGCAATTTCACAGTTTGCGCTGATATCTACAGCATCAAGCATCAACCACCAAAAATATTATTCACTCCTAAATGTCTATACACAAATCAAAAGGTCCATTATGGGCCCTATCATTATAAACATCACCTAACATAACCAAATCTCTCCTATACCTCAGTCAGGAATACTCCATATCAGAATTCCCTATTAATCTCGTCGAAAACTTCAGCATCCACTAATGTCCATTTATTATGGGCATATCTCTTAAAACCTCCACTGTCAATTATGCCGTTATCAACAGCAACAAAATACCGCCACTGAACTCATGTCTGTGACCTTCTAACCCATCACTGCTTGCAATCAACTTTATTCTTTATCAGTCCATATATCACGGACCCCAAAACCTCATGGCATTTTATCTATGTTCGCTGTGACCACAGCACTCCACACTGACAATGTCCATTTCTCACGAACATACTTACTTCCCTTTACTATTGTACTGATATCTATATAATTATTCTTCGGAGTAAAACATGGCATTCAATTCGTGTTTTACTATTAACATATTAACGCTGTCTGGCGCAGCAGTTATTATAAGCAATTACCCACGTCCTAAAAAACCCGCAATCTCATGGCGCTTATTAAATTTGCATTACATCATGGCACTAAATCCATGTTCACTTCTGACCCCATGGAGACCATTTTTTAAAATTGCCCCACATCTTCTGAACGTAACCCTGCATCCAAATTCCCAAGGACCCTATTAACTAGTTTCTGTTTTAAAACTCCACCCAATTAAACGTCAAAAGAAAAACAATTTTACTGAAAAGTAATTATTTTTAAGAATGGTCAACGGCAACTCAATTATAAGAAACAGAATCATTATAACTGATAATAAAAAAATTTGAAATTAACTGATCAAGTAACATGCCAATGTTCAAACAAGGTAAACTTAAATAACGGCATAACTCATGAATAATCGAAGATACAATCAGAACAGAACAATATCCCCCCCCCCCCTTAATTATATCATATATCAGTTTATCCCCGACAATATACATAATAAAACAAGCATCAATTTAAATTAAAAGAAAATATCTAGTGTTATCCAACACTACTGGTCTCTTTTACGGACCAGTAGTTTGTACACAAAAGACTGAAAACACAACAATCCTATTCTAAAATCAAATGGTAATAATCATTTTACAGGACCAAATCAAGCAAAGAAAAATAACATAACATACCATTCATGATACATTGAAAGATCATATTAAATTAAAACCAATTGTCTTCTCGCCAAATAAAATTCAACAATTCTTAACCAGGCTATCCCCTAACCTGCTCTAATTGTCAGATTTATCTGTAATTTACAGCTACTGCATTTCATCAACGCAGTGTTATAAAATGATTTGTCTTCTAACACATGTCTTTTCACTTTTCTTAATGTTCAATCAAATGAACCAAGCAACATTCTAAACTTCAATAAATCATAACAATTTATTATCTCCCTTCCTAATATTTCACTCTTTACAAAACTAATTCATAGCAACACCAGTGTATTTGCAATATTAAACAAGCAATTACCGTTAACTACAGCACAAATTGCTCCACCCTCCAAGTAGTGTGGCTATTTCAGCACACCACAATTCATCTATCCAGTAAGGGAAACTGCAACTCAGCACAGCCATTTCCTAATCTAGTTGTTTCCCTTGAATTTGATTTGTACCAACATTCATCCCGTTTACTACGGTGTCTCCACAATGCTACAAGCACCAACGAATGTCTATTTACTATAGACTTCACCAACACATCTAGCTACTAGATTTGTCAATAACTAATTCTATTTTTAAGTCTCTCGTCTACCCGACGCAACTAACATTTCATTCTCCTGCATCAGTACTTTCCAACATCTCACCACAACAACTCTAAACTATCCTCAACTCTCTCCTAGCGTTCTCACACTGCCAACAATACTAAATCTGCTTTATATAACGTCATACAAAATGTTAACTCTCTTTCTGTCAGCCTGTCATAAAATTTTCATTAATTCTGTCCAACACCACACATTCCAAACAAAAGACATCGCACCTTTCCAATCACCTTCTTTATACTTCCCAACTTTCGCATACTCACTTACTCTGTCCTCCACGAAATCACCGGTATGTTTTATCAGCGACACCCATCAGCCTCTCTTCGCATATTCGCACGGCGCTCGTATTTATACTTCTCATATGCATTGACAAACAACCTCGTTCTCATCTCACCATTATTTTCGTATCACAACAACCTATACTATTACTTCTACAAAAAAAAATAATTAGACACCAATTTAACATTCTAGCAATTACTCACCGCAGCCTAAGCGTGTCGATCACTTCCACACACAGTGACACAAGATATACCAAACGCCTCGTGCATGCATGCGCTACTACTACTAATCACCTGACATCGTTCTATCCACGCACTCCACTTAGACGGCGTCTCAAAACCTCACTCCTGCTTCATTCAGCGCGACGAACATATGTTTGTCTACACTTATACTCACGCACGGACAACCCATAACCAGACGAATTACTTCAATACTCAACATGACTTTCACAATTCGACTGCTTTCTTACTTCATTCTCAATCATCATAATCCCACTACTCTCCGTCCTACTTAATTCTCCACATCAAACCACTCCGACAGTCAACTACTACTCACTTCTGCTCAACCTCATCACTTCATCCCACACTATTAACGAGTCAGATTCTCTCAACGTATTTCGTCACGTCACTTATCAGTATAGTTTTCTAGAGATCCGATTTCCTAATTCTTCTTCTTCGATATCTGTAAGCGTAAATAAATCAGGTCTAGAAAGCATATATTCTCTAAACTCCCTCTCTTCATCTTCTTCCGTATACGTCGGATTAATAGAAATTCCTGACACCCTTTTTTTCGTTTCTTCCTCTTAAATTGTTGTTCGATTGCCGTATCTGTCCTTGTTCTATATGGTTTATATTTACTCAACTCGTCTCCTGAATCATCAGTATCTATAGTTGTCCCACCAGTCCGGTGTTTACAATAATATGCTGTAGAGGCAGAAACATCCTCTCTATAACCTGAACTAGTACCTCTTTTACTTCGGTCAGGGGTGAATTCTCTGTCTTTACCTGAGGAAGTTGACATACCAGTCGTCGTACCTCTATTAACTATCAGACTATTTGTATTCCTTTCCATAATACTTTTCCTCACCTGTCTTTTGACGTCCTTGGTTTTCGTCTGTGTCAACAACCTACTTGCGACAGGTTATTCAGGACTCCCTACTTTTGCACAACACGAATCAATAACTCGTGTGGTTTGCAAAAGGATACATTTTTATTTAGAGCTATGACATACAAGCTCGTCGAGCGGATTACTTCATGGATGATCAACAACATGTTATGTTTCACAGATGCAATGAAGAGGTGGAAATAATGATACTATTCACCAATTGGAATCTAAAGTCTAGCTAACACTATTGTCTATAAACTACATAGGGTTCCTAGCGAACACGTCTATTCTCTCTCAGTCCTTGTCCCCTGTCTGAGGCACGCTTCTAGTTGCGCGTTCAACTTCGGACATTGGTCCTGCGTGTGCTCGCAAGTTTGCGTGCGTAGAGTCCCTAGCACGCTTGGTCTGTTAACTGATGTAACTGGTATTCCCCAGTTACTCGTTGCGAGGCGAGTTTCCTATACTCTCGCTCATACGCACTCAATGACACAAGGGTGTCCTGTTGTCAAGCTAAATATAGCGCCTGTGTCTCTCCTGTCTAGTATTATCTGTAAGCTCCGTCTTAACTCTCTACATCCCTGTGTAGATCTTTGACACACTCCCCCCCCCCTTGGTGTATAGTGTTACAACCGTTTAACTCCCGTATGTAACACGTATTAGTAACTGAAAAATTGGCTGTCCAATTTTTGTCAAAGATCTCATCAGGTTAAGTATCTCTTCTGGGGATAGAATAAACTCTCTTCTTTTGCCTTTTCACATTGTTATATTGATTCACTCGGCTAATTAAGTAGTGCATCACATCAATATAGTTGGCTATAGACCTCTATTATATTCTTGGGAATTGTATTGATCCGGAACCGTTGTCTTATGACTTATGTCCTGGCTTCCGTCGTTTGACCCTATGTCCTTTGACTTTCACCCGTTGACTTATGTCTCGACCTGTCCTCAAATTGCCCAACATGACAACCCGCAACAAGTTGTCTCCGTTAAGAGAACAACACATGAGCATCTCTGTTCATGTTCCCCTATAATATTAGTACCAACTCGTATGCTCTATGTTCTACTCTTCACCTTTTAACTTCCGTTCGTGAATAAATATTTTCAATGTTACCTTCAGGTTTTTTAAAGAAGTATATTGTGTCCCCTGATTTATAAGTTACCGTCCTTTGCCCCAAATGGTGATTGCCACTTTTATGTGTTTGTTTTCCTGTTTGTTTGCGTGTTATCTAATAAACTACAATGTAATAAACTTGCTAACATGTGTATGTATTTCTATTCTACATGTATGTATTCCTTCGAGCGCCGTAAATCGGATTATTGTGGCTACAAATCTTGGTTAGTTTTATTTATGACCACAATGTCTTTTTAAGATGCTCAAAGTACTTTCTCTATTTACTACTACTATTTCTAAAGTATGGCAGTTACACACTTAAAACTGAACACCACATTGGTTACACAGATTGACACAGACAAGTCATAACAAGGCGATTTGCGCGGTAAATCTCTCTCTCTCTCTCTCTCTCTCTCTCTCTCTCTCTCTCTCTCTCTCTCTCTCTCTCTCTCACACACACACACACACACACATTCATGTTTACTTTGTCTTCATCCACTCCTCTCATCTATACATCTCTCGTTCAACTTTCATACCATAGTTATGTTAAAACATTCATCCGTCCTTAAAATATGGTTCATGATATTACATAAATGAACAATACATACTTACAATAAATGATTGGCTGAATCATACAAGTTTTCACGCCACATGACTGTGCTATGAGTTTGCACGCGTCATATTATACAACATATTATACAAGTTTGCAATGATGGTTAGTTACCGATCATGTGTTACTACCTAAACTAACTAAGCTATAGTAATTTCGTGTGCTGTCCTAAATTAACCTAAGGGAAATAACCTAATTAATTAACTATCTCTAAGCAAAGTGGGTTAGTTACCTTATAGTATATTTGGTAAATGAAATGATGTTAGTTTTTTAATGGTTGGGTTAGTTTAGAAATGATGTTTTAAGGAAATTAATCTATAAATGATTATGTTTACATGGTGATGTGATAAAGTAATGCCTATAATTACATTTCTAACGTAGGTGTTAAATTAAATGATGTTTTACAAGTAAATGTAGATGATTTATACCTATTAACTAACATAAATAACGTCATAGAAGTAATTTAACATTTGCAATTCAATTATAAATATACACAATGAGGTTATGCGCACTGTTTTAAAAAAAAACACAATATAATGTACATATCACAATTACGTTACTATATAATTACACTAACGTCGTCCTTTCCGGTGTAATGTTCGAGCACTGTTCCTGGTAGACTAGTTTATAACATAGTTCAATTCACCACAGTATTATCTGCTCTCCTTTCAGGATAGTGTTTATATATAACGTTGCCTACTAGTTTATGTAGGTTCAAGTCTAACACTTTTGATGCAATTCTGTCTATGTGTTAGCGCTGTAACAATGTTACTAATGTGCCTGTTTATTTAATCAAAATGGCACTGTTTCTCTTCCACAGTTTAGTAGACTGGCGATATTAACGCACTTAAAGAACGTACTTGAATGTAACTTTCTACCACACACGGCACTGATTTCATTAATAACTACAGTGTCACTGTTTCTGGTGATAAGTCGTCGTTCTTTTCCTGTACTTCAGGTATCTCTATATCTGAAGGTCTACTTAAAACGTCCGCTAAAGAGTTCAATGATCCCTTCAAATGTTGGATTGTAAAGGCATAGTTTGCCAATATTAAGGACCATCTGTAGATCCTGTTGTTTTGAGGGATGCCAGACTGCATTACCGCAAGTGGAGAGTTGTCGGACTGGATTACAAACTCTGTACCTGCCAGAAACCTATGCAGTTTTCTAACGCAATATATTACGCTAAGGCCCTCCAATTCTGTAGCTGAGTATCTTGCTTCAGCTGGGGTAACTTTGCGGCTTACGAACATCACTGGGTGGAACCTCCCATCGTAAAACTGGCCCAAAATACCAGATATGGCAATCGTACTTGCGTATGTGCGGAGGAAATAGGTAAGATTTTTGTTAGGTAATCGCAATATAGGTGGAACACTGAATAGATGTTTTAACTTTGACAAAGTTCCAATTAACGCTGCATCTTGTACATTCAATTTAGCCGAAGTTTTCAAAATGTTTGAAAAAACACTGGTGATTTCCGCCAGATTGGGAATAAATTTACTATAGTAGTTTACAAAACCAAGCAGACTTCTGACCTGTTTCTTGGTCGTTGGCATAGTCAAATTTAGAATCTTTGTGACTATTTTCTCGTCTGTTTTGAGTTGGTCTCTGCAGATGGTATGGCCTAGGAAGTCAATTTGTTCCATACCCAACTCAACCTTAGTTGGTTTGACGATAAGACCGAATAATCGTAACCTGTCGAAGACATGTTTCAGTTTCTGTAGGTGTGACGTCCAGTCTTCAGTATGAACGCATATGTCATCTATATATGTAGATGTATTGGGAACCCCGTGGAGTAAATCTCTAGTAAGACGTTCAAAAGTGGCAGGATCATTACGAAGGCCAAAAGGAAGAAAGCGCCACTCATAGAGTCCTAGAGGTGTAGAAAAAGCTGTCAAAGGAATTGAATTTTCTTCCATCGGGACTTGCCAGTAGCCTCGAGTGAGATCAAGTTTGGAAAATATACGAGATGTAGACATATCTAGAATTAGATCCTCGCATGCTGGAATTGGCTCTGCGTCTATTTTTGTTATTCTATTCAGACGCCGATAATCGACGCAGAGGCGAATTGTTGAGTCCTTTTTGGCGACAAGAACGATAGGAAAGGAATATTCCGACTGTGATCTTTGAATTATTCCACTCGACTCAAGAGATAGTAGTTCTTTGTCGAGATTTGCCCTATAGTTTAGAGGGATGGAATAAGGTCGACATTTGATAGGGGTGTTATCAGTCAGAATGATAGCATGCTCTATTCTGTCTGTCTTTCCTGGGATGTCGGAGAAAATGTCCTTGTACTCTGTCACTAAATCTATCATCTGTCGTCGTTGCTCGTCAGTAAGTTTGGTTTCTATCCGTATACTGTCGATGGTCCCAGTCGTGTCTACAGTAGGGACTGGTAATTCTAATCCGTCGTCATCTGTCTGGTTAAGTACTGTTGTGGTATTAGCTGTGTGTGCTGTTATCTGGCTAAGTGTATTTGCGATGTCGCTGTCGTGTGTCGGCCTACTTAGTGTAGTTGTGTTGTGTACGTCTGTCGTCCGATTGCTTGGTGTGGGTGCATTTTGTTCGTCTGTCGGTAGTTCCTGTCGTGAAAAATATGGTTTCAGCATGTTGATATGGAATATCTTTAATTTTCCCTTTATTGATATTTCATAGTCAACATCCGACACTTTCCGTTCATCGTTGAATGGCCCTTGTCAAGATGTTAGCAACAAATTTCGTTTGTCAGGTAGTAACAGGAGAACTTTCTGATTAGGTTCAAGGTGTATTGGTCGTGATGCTACTAATGACCGTTGACCTTTGGCCGTCACATGCTTACCCTTTCTTACAAGATGTTGACACATAGTACATGAACGACAGAAAAATTTTATATCAGTACAGAATTTAGGCCAGTAGAAGTGTGACAAAATTCTGGCTCTGGTCTTGTCATAGGCCAAATGTCCAGCAAACGGTGACTCATGTGCGATCTTTAGCACAGTTTGTCGGTATGTTACAGGTAACACCGTTTGCTGAATTTCATGGTTATTATTTGTGTAATAACGCATGAGAATTCCGTTGTGTATCCTAAAATACCAAGATGCATTTTTAGTCACTTTCGCTCGCTCACCTAACAAGTTAAAATAAGGTGCGATAGTTTGATCGGTGCGTTGTGCCTCGATAAATTCTTGGCGGGTATTATCATTAGTGGCACCGCAAGGTGTTAACAGCTGTAGCATCTCGTTCTGTAGGTCAGTGTAGTGTGTTTGAGTTTCTGACCTCGTTACAGGGTTAGCCAGGTTCGTTTCCTTCCAGGCTACAATATCATCGTCAGTACATTTCTTTAATGAAGCCAAGCATCCTAAAATAAGGTCCGTACAAGGATCTTGTAGGATTGCGCACGTAAATGTACCAGTAAGGAAATGGGGTATTTATATGCGCTTTTGCCAGTGGATATTTCTCAATTGTTCCTGAGAAAGTACGGCATTTGACAAATTCACCCGTGTAATCTTCTGGTCTTACCAGTTCTTTTCTCAGGCCAAGTAAGGTGCTCCCGCTGTCTAGCAAACACTGGCATGGTTGCTTATTGACCAGTGCATTGTAGAACTTCAGTTTACCTCTGGTGGCATTAACTGCATTAGCATCTTCGATGGCATATGGAAAAACGTGACCACATTGTAATTTCCCATCCGCATGAAATTGATGACATGTAAGACATTTATTGAAATCAAATATATCAGTAACTACTGCCACACTCTCACACACATTCTCTGGTAGTACATTCTCAAGCTCAGAGTCAATGACACTGTCATCATCAGATGACGTATCGATGAGCATAGCATTGTTTGCTTTCATTCTTTGTCTGCCCAAACACTTTGCCGAATAGTGGCCATAACTTGAACAAAAATAACATTTGATGGCACGTTTAAAAGAATTTCTTCTATTCTCTTGCTTCTTTATGATCGTTTCTAAGTGAGATGGATAGGCGGGTTTTTTATCACACATAGAATAACAAGGATGATAAAGTTTGCAATAAATACACTGTGGAGGCTTTTGATAAGGCTGGTCTTTCTTACGATACTCTTTTTGCCTATACGATCTACTTGGTTCATTTCTCACAAAGGCAGTGATCTCAGTATCATGGATGGTGGTTTTAAAGACATCACGATTTGCAGAAAAGTAAGCCGACCCCCGTTTTTCTAGCTCTTGGATGGATTCTATGTCTGACTGTTGTAAGAACTTTGCAAATGGGGTAGGGACTGTAGCTATAACCTTGTCCATTACCATTAGATCTTGCAGTTTGTCAAAGTTTTTACCCACCTTCGCCGCTTTAAGCCAATTGTTAAATGTACTTTGCACGTTAGAGACGTAATCTAGGAACGTTTCCGTAGGTTTAGGCTTTATTTGTGAGTATTGAATTCTATACCCTGGAGCATCAAGCAGAAAGTGTTGCATGATTCTATCGTGGATGTATTGATAGTTACTCCTTAGTTCTGTAGGTATTGATTCTATCACTTTTAATGGCTCACCACTGAGATTCCTCATGTAGATCATTGCCCAGTCCTCTAAAGGTATTTTCTGAGTCTTGAGTTGGAACTCGATATTCTCCGTCCATGCAGAAATGGAATCGCCTACGCTGTATGGCTTGATGAGGCCTTTATACTTGGAAAATCTATTCTGTTCCTCCTGGCTCTTTTGTTTACTAGAGGCTATTTGAAGGTTTGACTCTATCTCTAACTCTTTCATCTTTAACTTTGTCTCTGACTCTACTTGAACCTGCTTCTGTTTGGTAGCTTCCTCTACTTCTTTCAATTCTTTTTGATGTTGTCTTTCTAGTGCTCTTTCATCTCTATCTAGAGCAGCTTTTTTCTCTGCTTCTTCTCTTTGTCGGGCAGTTTCTTCCTTCTGTCGAGCTATTTCTTCTTTGTATCTTTGATCAACCCATTTCTCTAATTCCTGTCCAGTATGGCCTAGTGCTTTGCCTGCCTGGATACAGTCATTTAACGATGCCATTTTGTGATCTTATGTTATTTTACAACAATAATATTTCAATTTCACACAATCGTTGTATAGTTATATGTTAGTTATTTACATCATTCCTGAAAAATAAGATGCATCGTTAACATGGTTAGTGTCAAAATGATTCGAAAATATACTCATCTAATCAGTTGGAAAAACTTGGCACTTGGGATGTTCCACCGCTGACTTCTGTATACAATGAACGACTTGATTGGAAAACTGACGCTTCTGTTTGTTAGAGCATCAATAGTTTAGAAAAACATGTCTATGTTACAGATACATGTTCATATTTCATGTGGCTGATCAACAACAAATGTGATTTTGATAATGATAGATGATGTTAATGAATGAATGATATGATAGTATCAATGATCGTCATGATTAGTTAGATGATGCGTCGTATGAATGTCACTGTCGTCTTGTCTTCACTTTCCTTCCTAGTTGGTATAACTACCCTCTATCGATTCCGTTTAGTAGCTAATATCTATCAAATGTGATGAATGCTGACATTGATGGCTGTATCACACAAAATGCTGACATTGATGGATGTATCACACAAAATGTAATGTACACGATGGTGTGCTTGAAAACTTTGCAACATATTTGTACATTATTCATTTAACCAAATTCATACACATTTCTTATTAATCTTCACAGAATTAAACAATTTATAAATTCTTTTCTATTAATTGTGGTTCAAGCTCCACAAATAGTACTTTTTAAAGTATTTTGGTGTTCATTCTAGAAAAAAATCTATTTCAAAACTTTTTATAATGAATAATTCACGTTTGGGTAATTTTAACACCACAAATTAAATTTAGAGTCTCCTTGACGTTGGTTCAGAAACTTCTGACACCAAATGGGTCCTGCCTGTCAACAACCTACTTGTGACAGGTTATTCAGGACTCCCTACTTTTGCACAACACGAATCAATAACTCGTGTGGTTTGCAAAAGGATACATTTTTATTTAGAGCTTATGACACACAAGCTCGTCGAGCGGATTACTTCATGGATAATCAACAACATGTTATGTTTCACAGATGCAATGAAGAGGTGGAAATAATGATACTATTCACTAATTGGAATCTAAGGTCTAGCTAACACTATTGTCTATAAACTACATAGGGTTCCTAGCGAACACGTCTATTCTCTCTCAGTCCTTGTCCCCTGTCTGAGGCACGCTTCTAGTTGCGCGTTCAACTTCGGACATTGGTCCTGCGTGTGCTCGCAAGTTTGCGTGCGCAAAGTCCTAGCACGTTTGGTCTGTTAACTGATGTAACTGGTATTCCCCAGTTACTCGTTGCGAGGCGAGTTTCCTATACTCTCGCTCATACGCACTCAATGACACAAGGGTGTCCTGTTGTCAAGCTAAATATAGCGCCTGTGTCTCTCCTGTCTAGTATTATCTGTAAGCTCCGTCTTAACTCTCTACATCCCTGTGTAGATCTTTGACAGTCTGTCTATCTTCCTTTATTTCCATTGTGTCTCCTTTTTCATGAAGAGTTTTTATAATTTCCACTAACTCAGTTTGACTTGCTTTTGTTATCTTGTTGGCTGATTGTATCTGGGTTTTCTTTTCTACTGTATCAACTTGTGTCTGTGTGTTCCGTTCTACCACTTCAATCACCTGCGTCTGAGTCTCTTGGTCTATTTTCTTTACTAATACCGTCGTCTTCGTTTCCTGTCTAACAGTCACATTCGCAACCAACCTTAGGAGCAGTTGAATTTCTACTTACGTTTTCTACCCTGTTCTTTGAGCCTGACTTCAGATACTGTCTCCGTCTTTGTTCAAACCACTCGTCACGTTTTTTTCTAGTAGTCATACTATTGGATGGCCAATTCCACTGCTTCCTGGGAAGGTATCTATATCTTTGTTCATTATAACTGCTTCTGGACTTAGTCCTATCTGGTTCAGCATAACTGTCTCTATATACCACGTTATGTTGTCTTCTGTTTTCATTAGATACTGTCTGTCTCCTATTATTCTTTACTATTCCATTGCACTCTACCTTAAATCTATAAGCCTCTTGTCTAGTCGTTCTTCCCAGTAACGTTTCCACAAAATTCTCTACTTCACTAACTGCCACTTTTAACTCTCCCAACCATGCACTGACACGTTTTAATTCTGTATGTAGGTAGTTCATACTTATTTCTCTGTAATTTATCTCAAGCCAAAACAATATGCTTACTTCTTCTTCTATATATTTCTTGGTACCTGTAACAAAACCTCGTCTTGAGTTCTGCTGAAATATTTTTGTTATACAACTTATATAAACAAATTCACAATTATAATTTAGTTAATAGTTATCAATAAGTATACCACTACAGGCGTATTTGAACTAGACAAAGGACGTAAGTAACTGTTTTTCGTCCTATAAAGATCAAGTGTTCTAATTAATTAATTACTTTTACTTAACACACAATGTTATGTTATATTAGTTAAATATCAATTTTCTTAAATACCGTTTATGGATGAAATATATCTTCCACGGGTCCAAAAGGAAAGTAAGTCCAAATATGCCGACTGAGGACTATACTTGACAATTGTAGGCTTCACAGAAAAAAACCGAGTATGTCGTGTTCCTCGATTCTATCCTAGAGAAAGGAAACTTCTGGACTCTTCATTTCACCCATTGGCGGGCACATCGGATTTGTGGCTTCTTTTCACCCGAAAAAGAGCACGTCTGGACTTCACCCGAAAAAGGGCACGTCTGGATTTGAAACGGCTCGAGCTCAAAAACGAAGCGATTACAATAGGTTCTCTTCTTCAGCAGGACGGCAACCCATTATGCCCACCCGCGTCCGAAAAGACCAAAGCAAGTAAATCGCATTCTTCATGACAGACATCTTGATGAGCTGTAGTTTCTCCCAATATTCAGGTTAGTTGCGGCTGTTTTATTTTTGAAAGCAGTAAAATGTCTTCAGTCTGGGACAACTCCCGTAAGTGACCTCCTTCAGGCAACCAAGGTCAATCAACAGCCCCGATAACAGCAGGACAAGACTTACAGCATAGTGACGCCCAAGGACAACAGTCAAGTCACTCCAGGATACGATGATGGCAATTCTGACAAACAGCCTACGATGGTAGCTCCATCCAACAATTCATTCCAAGATGTATGGCGGCTCCAATCAACTAGCCTCCGTAAAAATGATTTGCGGTGGTTCTAATATGAGTTGCAACTTTTGACGAGGTCTGGTCTGGATCCTTTGACTGCAGCTTCTGACAAAATTTACTCAGTCAGTAAAATCATCTGTTGTGGTAACGTTTTTGTTGTAGCAACTTGAGAAAAGGCGTTCAACAAAAGTCCTCCGCTGTGCCGCATATTTTCGTAGTACTTCACGTTGTGTCTGCAACTACCAAGTCCAAAATCCTGGGATAGCGGCATCAAATTTACTCTTATAACAAAGTAACAGTTATATGGCAGATGTAAACGAAGTCCTGGTTATAATTTCTATATGTTTTATTTGACGGAATACATCATAAAATAATAAAGCAGCATACAAAAGATGTTGTCAACTCAAGGTCCAGCCAGTAACTCCCTTCTCTACCCCCCGCGTCACGGCTTGAGCGTCCTTAGTTACGTTTTCATAGGATGCTCAACCGTGCCTAGTCTTTGCACATCCCCTCCTAAGCTACTAACAGAGATGGTGCTCTGTTACAATTCAAAAGCATTTCACATGAAACTCACAGCTCACAGTGCCGCGCCACGCACTCACTCAGTAGCAGGGCGACGGAACCATCAAGCCTCCTTAGTCGCCTCTTACGACATGCGTGGTAGGCTACAGTGTTGCTATTCTTTGCTTCCTTAATGGGCCCCGGCAACACACGGGTGTTGAGTGTATATGTTGAGGGTACAAGAATGTATATCAGAGCCATAACGCGAAATAAAAAGGAACCATCATCATCATCATCATCATCATCATCATCACCATCATCATCATCATCATCATCATCATCATCATCATCCAGTGCCTTGCCGGCTGAAGTGGACGATCATGCCTCTCCACAAATTACGACTCCGACGTCATGGATCAATTCAGGTGTTGACTCCCTTCCGTGCCATGACACAAGACTGCCAAGAATCTTCTCACACTGTCTTTCTCTATCTCTCTTTCTGCAAATCTTTCCGGATGTCACAATGTATTCCAGTATTTGTCTTCTCATAACGTGGTAAAATAAACGATGACTGCCTCTTTCTGATGTTTGTGATAAGTTGTCTTTGCGACTCAGATTTCCTTATAACGCCCTGATTGCTCATTTTGGCTGTACAATTAATTTTCAGCATCTTCTATTTTCAGCATTCTACTATAAACCACATCTCCAGGCTTCCAGGGATTATTTTCGATTGTTTACTAATTGCCCAGGATTCGCAGCCGTATGTTAAAACTGGTTCTATGTAACAAAAGGGATAATTCAACCAAAGGAAGAAAGAAAGCTAACATGAGAGTTAGAAGAACGATCAAGCAGACCGACGGACAGACAGTCAGTCAGACAGACACAATGACATTCGGACAGGTAGGTAGGTGGATTGACGAGTGGTTATGTAGGTAAGTACTTAAATTAGTAGGCAGGCAGGCAAACAGACAGACAGAGAGAGAGAAGATAGAACGAACTAAGGTACGAACGAACGAACTTTATTTACAAAGGTCACAAATTGGGCACACAAATCCGTCTTACATATGACCCTTCCAATCACTCATCTTTCGTACGTTACATTCATATAGAAAATTAAAAAAACACATTGTCAAATGAATGTTGAAATGAATAATCAATGCATCTCCCGTGTGTTGCCGGGGCCCACAAGGGAACCAAAGAATAGCAACACTGTAGCCTACCACGCATGTCGTAAGAGGCGACTAAGGAGGCTTGATGGTTCCGTCGCCCTGCTACTGAGTGAGTGCGTGGCGCGACACTGTGAGCTGTGAGTTTCGTGTGAAATGCTTTTGAATCTGCCCGAGGTTTTTTGGAACGTGACTGCATGTTCGGAGCGATGACAGATGGCTATGTCCCAGAGTTGACCGGTTTTTGCCTTATGCAGAAATGCGTGGCTGCTAGGCTTCTGGTTGACTGCCACTACCATCGACGATGAACTGTATTTCGTGGACTGTGTGGGTGAACATCAAGGAAACATCCAGATGGGAAAATGACTGCCGATTCCATCAGAAATGAACTGGGTGTTTTGTGGGGGACTATTGTGTTGACATTCTGGCAGCGGCATTATGCACAGTGTATCTGTGCGGGCTATTGTTTGTCAAGACTCCTGTCTTTTCCACTTTTCCCCATTGGGCAGTGGGGAGCATGTTGTGTGATATTCACTGGCACAGGAACAGAGAATAATGGGGACGACCCGTTGCTGTGAAGTTGGAACTGCGACTAACTAACTAACTAAACAAGGCATATTACCATGTCATGAGACAGGCAGGTAGACACATACACACACGCATAAACACATACTTACATCATTTACACAGTCTCACAGTTATGCACTCACTCAAAAACACACTCCCTCGCATAAACATATACTCACTCACAATCACAAACTCACTAACAAAACTTTATTCACACACACACATACACACACACGCACGCACGCACGCACGCAGGCAGACAGGCATGTATGCGACGTCCTGTAAAGGATGTGCAACTAACTAACACATTGCAATGTCTTAAAGTATATTAATGCAGTGCAACAGGATAACGTTACCTAAAAGTGATAAAGATGATAAAACTGATAAAACGGACAGGACGGACAGACAGGACAGACAGACAGACAGACAGACAGACAGACAGACAGACAGACAGACAGACAGACAGACAGACAGACAGACAGACAGACAGACAGACAGACGGACGGACGGACGGACGGACGGACGGACGGACATTATAGCCAATACCTGTAATCACCTGATAGGACGTTACACATATGTTGGCACATAACAAGTAGACACACACACTACAGAAGATGACAATCAACAATCAACAATCAACAATCAACATGACATTGTCTGCTATGCACGCACCTGTTGTTATCGTGATGCTGTATACGATCCAGGCCAAGTGCCATCCAGCCCAGGACAGTCTCCATGCTAGGTAAAGTATGTGAGGGATGCGCCACTGAGTAGGTACAGGCATACAATGTAAGTCGTCTACACACTACACACATGTCTACCTACCTAACCTACCTAAACATTACCTATCTAAACATTACTTACCTACTTAAATATCTACCAGTTTACCTACACGAATACCTACCAGCCTGCCTACGTGCGTACCTACCTTATAGTCTGTTTACTTTTTTTTTGCCCCAATATAAAATTCCATATCTCAGTAACCAACTGAGGGAAAATGATGAGATTTAGCATATAACCTTATCATTATGTCCACCCAACAAAAAAATTTTTTTTCTGGAGATTGTACAGCAGATTTCAATGTTTGTTTATATGCGGTATATAATTTACGGCTCAGAGATTAAGTCCATCATTTAAAAAGTATTACAGCTTCACCAAGACACATCCGCGCTTTTTTTTTTTTGAAATTGTCTCGTGGTTTTCGGTTTGGCACAGACTGCGCGCAGTTAAATGGGATTGTTCAGTGGTGTCTCCAAAGTGGGTTCTTTCATGAAACGTTATTATATAAATAAATATATAAACAAATCGTACCATTAATATAATATTAATAGCTAATATCTGAATGTGTGAATATTTTTCAATGGGATTGAAAGTGAAATTGTGTACACTTCAAACAGTGGCGTGCAGAGGTTCTTTGATGCCCGGGGCCAACCCCTTGATTGGATGAACCTTAATTGTTCTTTCCCTAATTCATTCTTCCTCCCCTCCCACTGCACTGTGCTGCCCCCTCTCCCTAATTGGATGCCCCCCTGCCGGCTGGATGCCCCGGGCCGTCGCACCCCAGAACCCCCCTCTGCACGCCACTGACTTCAAAGCATCGCTATGAAGTTGCACACATATTTTTGCCAAGAAGCTGATCGCAGGAAACTGTTTCATACTGTTACAAATCCCGAAAAAAGAACAGTGCATGCATTGGGTTTGAGTAAACGGTCATTTCGTCGATGGGTGCAAGAATCTGGAATGAAATCAACACGCGATAAGCAAACGGTAGGTAGAAAGTCAATTGTAGACAGCTATGACAAGGATGTCACCAGGCGAGTTATTATAAAAATGATGGATGCAAAAGAAACAGTGACTGTAAGAAAACTAAGGGTTTTGTTGAGAAAGAACAATAACATAGAGCTATCCAAAACAACCCTGTGGAAAATTATAAGGACATTAGGCTTCACTTTTAGAAAGTACAAGGGAGGTGGAAATATCCTTTGCGAGCAATCGCATTTAGGAGCCATGAGAAGCAAATACCTACGTGAAATAAGGGAAATGCGCAAAGAAAATTATGGCATAGTGTATTTGAATGAGACGTGGATCAATGCGCACCACACAAGTGAAAAGGAATGGCAATCAATGGATGGAAAGATAAAGCGTTATGTGCCCAGTATTAAAGGACAGCGTTTGGTCATAGCCTATGCTGGCAGTACTCATAATGGCTTACTACAGAATGCTGGGCTCGTGTTCGTATCAAAGCATACAGACAATAGAGATTATTATAATGAGATGAATGGTAATGTATTTAGAGATTGGCTCGAGAATACAGTACTTCCATCCCTTGACAGGCCGTCTTGTCTAATCATGGACAATGCATCGTATCACAATGTTGTTGCCCAAGAAGACAAAATACCTACGGCATCGAGCACAAAGGAAGCAATAAAGATTTGGCTCCGAAGGGAAAATATACAATTTCCAGAAACATATTTCAAGCTACAGTTGTTGTCCCTTGTAAAACAGGCGCAAAAAAAGCAAGAAATATCAAATCGACAAGTTGATAGAAGAGCATGGCCATAGGTGCTTGAGACTTCCGCCGTATCATTCTCATTTAAACCCTATAGAACTTGTGTGGGCTAAAATTAAAGGACAGGTGGCAGCTGCCAATACTACATTCAAATTGTCTGACGTCAAGATACTAATCCAGTCCGCGCTATTAAATATTGATAAAAGTTACTGGAAACAATGTGAGGACCATGTGTGGAAAGAGGAAGAGGACTATTGGAGAAAGGATGGATTGAATTTTATGCAACCGAGAGCAATCATCAACCTACTGGAATCGTCCGACACAGATTAAGGTCTGAGCAGATCGCAGACCTTAATCTACGTGCACACTTACTGGGATATTTTGCTCAAACTATTCAGACGAATTGCAGGCCCTAAACATTACAGCATCAGCATGTCAATGGCAACAGTTGGTATTCCACATTGATGAATTTTCAATTCCCCAAGCCCTCAGCGGTGACAAACAACTGTATTGGAAAACACACACACACACACACACACACACACACACACACACACACACACACACACACACACACACACACACACACACTAAACGCATTGAATACCAACAGAAGAGTAATATTGCGGTGGAAACTGACATATTGTGGCATAACAAGAAACGTGAGAGCAAACACGTTGTCAAATTAGGGGACAACACACGTGCATACGAATCAATCTATAAACTTCAATGAAAAGAGGACCAACATCTTGGTCGTTAAGAAGAAAGCCCACTACAGAGACACTGACATCTATTTTCATAGTGCAAAACAGGTAATCATGTTCCGTCTCTGAACGGTAAACAGCAGAGTAGACAATCTTTCACGGAGACTCAAAGCAGGTGTGTCACCCATGTGTACGTGTGAACAAACTACACAGACAGCTGAACATGAATACTTGTGTACACATTATTAACCAGCAGCTGAAGAAACAAGAAGGAAATGAAAAATAAGGTAAGAAATATATTCCTTCTACTTTCCTGTCAATTTACAAATTATTTACCCCATGCCTCTGTAAATTCTCCGTCTTTACTAATATTACACATTGCACCCCTCTCGGGATTCTCCGTGGTGAAGTGGTCAAGCCGTCTGACTCGGAATCCGAAGGTGTATGTTCGATTCCGGGCCGCGTCCTTCATTTCATGAGTGCATTTTTTCGGAGACTCCCGAGGGTCATTGCTGGAGCTACGGAGTTCGTGCTTTGTGCGACGCTTTCCGCGCTGCGGAAAGAGACTGAGCCATATGGGATAAAAACCCGGTGCAATGCAGCCGACCCTGTCGACTTTTAAGCTACTTCTTTTATTGCACTCATTCCCATACAAATCCGGATACGCCCTGTGTCGTCATCTGAATTGGCGGGGCATTACTGTAAAACACGTTTGTTAGCTAGAAATCACTAGTTTTTCAGCAAAACATCAAAGAAATGTCGCCGCTTTCGATGATTTAAGTTGCTTTTGGACCTATCAAAGACATATTCCTTGGGTGGGGGTAAATATAAGACGGCAGGAAAAATTTCATAACGATGCAACAGACAGTTTTCAAGATAATTGATCGTGAATGACGGCATTCATTTCTGGACATACTACACCAACCTATTTACCTACCTACTAATCTACCTATCTGTCTACTTACGTAACAAACTACATATCTATCTATCTACCTACCTACCTACCTTCCCACCTACCAGCCTGCGTAGTTCTTACCTACCTACCTACCTACCTACCTACCGTCCTATCTTCTTCCATACCTAGCTACTTGCCTACCAACCTGCATACATTCATACGTACCTGCCAGCCTAACTGTCTACCTACCTACATACATACCTACCTTCCTACCTTTGTACATACCTAGCTACCTTCCTACCAACCTGCATAAATACATACGTACATTCATACCTACTTTTCTACCTGCCACCTGCTTACCTACCTACCTATTTACATAACTACCTACCTACCTACCTACCTACCTACCGTTATGCGTTACATGTGTATCTGGTTTATATGATGCTGCTGTTGATGTTGATGATGGTGATAATGATAATAAAGATCACGTTAACAACCATGAAACAATATTGTATAAATTAACTTATTTACCACAAATATTTATGTCATTATGAGCCCGTTTGTAAAATGCCCCGCCATGATTTATTTTACGATGACACCACCGAAAATAAAATTGCCTAGTAAATTATAAAGTGAAGAAGTTGACGTGGTCGCAAAGATAAGAGCGCTAGCTCGTAAACTTCCTGTGCGCTGGAGGCGTGGTAAGGAGTTTAACCCCTACACAGGCATAAAGTTGTACTTAAAACGCTGACTTCTCGTTCAGAAAGCAATGGCAAGCTACGTAAAACTATATAGGAAATCAATCTGTGGTTGATCGCAACCTACTAGAAAATACATACAACATTAAATCACAAACAGTCAAACAATGCTGGGGTTGACTGCCACGTCCTATAATGAACAAGCAACTAACTTTTACACTGCTGTACTCAAGATCAATGAATATAACGTGTCACATTCGACCTACCTACCTACCTGCCTGCCTGCCTACCTACCTGCCTACCTGCCTACCTGCCTACCTACATACTACCTAACTACAGCCAAGCTGTCAAATGTTGCCAGCATTATATCCCGTCCTTCCATCTTCATAGTCCACATTATCAGTGTCTATGAAACTACCATATCAGCTAAACTCTTTCGTTTCCCCGCAACCCAGCATAACGTCAACAATAGATACACACACAAGTTCCCGAAAGTCTGAGATCTCAACAAGTGAAGCCAATAATCCTAGCCTGGTCACATGGCCATCCTTTTATTACCTGAAATTCGGAGACAGTTCTTCTTGCGTTCTCTTGAAACTTGTCTATAACTGCAATATTGTCTCTTGTATTAATGTAACTATCTTGTTTGGCTCATTCAGTGGTCCATAGAGTTCATATCTTCCACGGTTGTTTCTCTAGACCAGAAAGTTTGCCTAAATATGTCGTGATTTAGACAGTCTTGGAGTATGTGATCTGTTGTCTGTGGCGCCAATCCACACGTGCACATGGCTGATTCATCACTCTTGAATTTTGTATACACAAGGTTGCGTGGTCTGTTGTGTCCTTTTCTGACGCGCAGAATAAGGATATTTTTTTCTGGTCTGTTCATAACATGGTGGTGGTATTGAGCAGGTTTTTATGGCATTCTGACTGATTTGATCATTCTTTTCTTTTGGGGGTATGTAACGGGCACATAACTGACATACTGACCAATAAAAAGATGTCAATTGCTACGAGAAAAAGAGTGTTGAGGGGATACATAGAGCCTGTACTTTATTCTGGATGTGAAGCGGGGACAATGAGAGTCAAGCTGAAAAAAATATCTGATGGCTGTGGAATGCAAGGAACACCATGGACAGACAGAATAAACAATGACCAAGTCCTACAAGAAACAAATGAAAATCGTAAAATGCTTAGATAAATTAAACGTATAAGTCAAAAGATTTTGGACATGTTATGAGAAGAAATAAATTAAAAAACTTGGTGACAACTGGCAAGATCGAGGGGAAGAGAACAAGGGGAAGACAGAGAGGTAAATACCTGGATGGCTTGCCCACATGGCATGATTGAGACAAGAACACTGACTGATCTACGACTCTGGTGATCGAGTGAAATGGCGAGTCATGCTTACCGGCATGGCACATGATGGATAGATGGAACAGACACATCGGTTTCTTCTTCTATTGCTCCTTTCTTAATTAATAGATCAGCTCTCTCGTTTCTGGGTACTGCACAGTGATATGGTATCCACTGTACTGACCTTATGCTGACTGCCAAGTTAAAGAAAGTAGTGTCCGCAGTACTGGCAATTTCCCAGACAAGAGCCCCTCGTGTACTGATTTTGCGTCTGTCAATAGCACCACAGGTTGTGTCCATGGCTGGTATTTAATAATGCCTCTGTAGCTATTTTAATTGCCTGGATTTCTGCATCTTAGTTATGGCAGTACATTCCTGTTGGTACTCTGGCCGTGTCCCTAGTATTTTTTTTAGGTATTCTATGTTCACCCCAACCTCTCCATTGGGAACAGCAGTTTGTGCTGACCCATCTGTGTAGACTCGGATCCATATGTCCTGTGGATATTCTTCATCAAGGAAGCTGAGAGTGGCTGTTCTGCGTTGTACACTGTTCTATTCTTCCTGGTAGAATATTCCTGTCACTTTTGTCTGGATTTGTAGTGATAGTATAATTCGGAGACAGTAATCGCCTTTCCTTCCAGAAGTGTCCATTAATCATCATCATCATCATCATCATCATCATCATCATCATCATCATCATCATCATCATCATCATCATCATCATCATCATCATCATCATCATCATCATCATCATCATCATCATCATCATCATCATCACCATCATCATCATTTGCCCTGCTAACTGTCGTAGGCGTTAATGCATTTCCACAGATCTCGATCATTTGCGTTCTTTGTCAATTCCACTGTCTCTCTTTAAGTATGGGTGCTTTGTCACCGTACAAACCCACCCAGTATCATTTCTCTCGGTGTACGCCTGTCTCTTCTACCACTGATCATTTCAGCAGCCATAATGTTTTTACCGGGTCTTTTCGCTTGATATGACCAAAACACGCTGTTTGTCTCCTTCTTGTCATTTAAAATTATGTTCTAGCTTTATTAGCCTTGTCCAGACAATCATTGTTACTTGCTCTGGTAGTCCAGGGTACCGTCAACATTCATCTTAGAAACCACATCCCCGTTGATCGAGCAATAATTGTGAAATTATTCTTCATGCTATAAAGTCAGCAAAGGACACCCTTTTCATTCTATGTAAGGGTCGGGCAGCATCGGGTATATGTTGCTCGTCCCATGATGTTTTAGACTAATTGACACGTGATGGGTCATGTGGTCAATCAAAAATCGAACACGTTAACTCTGGGCTTGTTGGCAAGGATTTAGCCACTTCGTTCCCGCGGTTTCCTGACCCCAATAATTCCCCAGCAATTTATATTTTTGTGTATTACACAACCATCAGCAGCTGACCTGCTTGCTTACCGTCCCAGTGACCTTGTGTTCAAATCACCATCGATGCGATTTTTGTTTGTTTGTTCCGACCTGAGCTTTCAGCCAAAAACCTAGCCAAAAATTGGCTACCAGTATATGGCATTGCCATGTAACAGATTAAGTGTCATGTGATGATTAATCATCATAAGCGACTTCCGTATCTGCCGCTGGCATATATATCACCGAAAAGTTGCCACTGCGTTATAATACACATGTCTGCTACCATACCATCAGATTTTAAGCCATAACCGTGACACACCCCTACTTCCCATTTTCCACCATCCATTTTTGTTGGGTTCAAACCTACTTTCTTTTGTTCGGCACAGAACCTAATAAGACAATCGCCAAATGACCTATCGAATCCCAATTGGTCTATACAAATATGGGGCTAACACCATATACCAAATACGTCCCACGGTGCGCAAAATGATCCTTTACTTTACTCCAGACACCCTTTCCTTTAATCCCCATACCCTTTCCTTTACTCCACATACCCTTTCCTTTACTCCCTATACCCTTTAATTTACTCCCCATACCCTTTCCATTACTCCCCTTACGCTTTCCTTTACTCCCCTTACCCTTTCCTTTACTCCATATAACATTCCCTTTACTCCTCATACCCTTCCCTTTACGCCGTATACCCATTCATTTACTCCCCATACCCTTCCTTTACTCCCGATACCCTTTCCTTTACTCCCCACACCCTTCCCTTTACTCCCGATACCCTTTCCTTTACTCCCGATACCCTTTCCTTTACTCCCGATACCCTTTCCTTTACTCTCTGTAACCTTTCCTTTAATCCCCATACCCTTTCCTTTACTCTCTATACCCTTTCATTTACTCCCTATATCCTTTCCTTTACTCCCTATACCCTTTCCTTTACTCTCCTTACCATTTCCTTTACTCCCCATACCCTTTCCTTTACTCCCTGTACCCTTTCCTGTACTCCCCATACTCTTTCCTTTCTCCCCATACCCCTTCTTTTACTCCCCATACCCTTTCTTTTTACTCTCCATACACTTTCTTTTACTCCCAATACCCTTTCATTTACTCCCAATACCCTTTGCTTTACTCCCAATACCCTTCCCTTTACTTCCCATACCCTGCCCTTTACTCCCCATACCATTTCCTTTACTCCCTGTACCCTTCCCTTTACTCCCCGTACCCTTTCCTTTACTCCCTGTACCCTTTCTTTTACCCCCTGTACCCTTTTCTTGACTCCTTATACAATTTCCTTTACTCAACATACCCTTTCTTTTACTCCCCTTACCTTTTCTTTTACTCCCCATACACTTTCCTTTACTCCCCATACCCTTTCCTTTACTTCCCATACCCTTGTCTTTACTCCCCATACCCTTTATTTTACGCCCCATACCCTTTCTTTTACCCCCCCCCCCCATACCCATTCCTTTACTCCCCATACCCTTTCTTTTACTCCCCCTATAATTTCTTTGACTCGACATACAATGTCTTTTACTCCCCATACCCTTTCCTTTACTCCCCATACCCTTTCCTTTATCCCCCATATAATTTCTTTTACTCCCCATACACTTTCTTTTACTCCCCATACCCTTCTCTTTACTCCCCATACCCTTTCCTTTACTCCTCATACCCTTCCCTTTACTCCCCATACCCTTTACTTTACTCCCTGTATCCTTTCCTTTACTCCCTGTACCCTTTCCTTTACTCCCCATACCCTTTCCTTTACTCCCCATACCCTTTCCTTTACTCTCCATACCCTTTCCATTACTCCCCATATCCTTTATTTTACCCCCCATACCCTTTCCTTTGATTTACTGATTAATCTAAGAACCGACATCACAACATTCGGGGCATTCCCATATGCGCTCCATCCCAATCCTCAGCAGCCAGCGAATAGTTCAAACACGAATAGTACCTGTTTCCTTTACTCTCCATATCCTTTACTTTACTCCCTATATACCTTTACTCCCCATATCCTTTACTTTACTCCCAAATATCTTTACTTTACTCCCCATATCCTTAACTTTACTCCAATATATCTTTACTTTACTTCCCATACTCTTTACTTTACTCCCCACATCCTTTCCTTTACTTCCCATACCCTTTCCATTACTCCCCATACCTTTTCCTTTACTCCCTATACCCTTTCCTTTATTCCCTGTACCCTTTCCTTTACTCCCTGTACCCTCTACTCCCTATATACCTTTACTTTACTCTCCATATCATTCACTTTACCCCCTATATACTTTTACTTTACTCCCTAAATATTTTTACCTTACTCCCCATTACCTTTACTTTACTCCCCATATCCTTTACTTTACTCCCCATATGCTTTACTTTACTTTACTTTTACTTACCCCTCAAGTGCCGTTTGGTCCATAAAACTATGGTTCGAGCACTTTACACTCATACGCCTGAAGGTACCCAAAACAAGTCTGTACTAATTTTGCTTACCTGCGATCTGACAAACTTGTACGGCTGGGTGTGGCGAAAGAGAAAATTACGGCAACGAAATTCCTCCTTGAAGGACACGCTCATGTTGGTTGTTCTTGTTTCGTGGCTGCGTGTCTACGCCTGCTGCATTTCCTGTTAATGTAGATAATGTGGAACGGTTACTTGTGTGTGTGTGTGTGTGTGTGTGTGTGTGTGTGTGTGTGTGTGTGTGTGTGTGTGTGTGGTTCTGTATGTGTGTGTGTCAATGTTTGCATGTGTGTGTCAATGTTTGCATGTGTGTGTTCGGGTGTAGATGTCGTGTTTGTAGGCGTGTAGCTAGGTGTATGGGTGTGAATAATAATAATAGCATTAGTAGTAGTAGTAGTAGTAGTAGTAGTAGTAGTAGTAGCAGCAGCAGCAGCAGCAGCAGCAGCAGTAGTAGTAGTAGTAGTAGTAGTAGTAGTAGTAGTAGTAGCAGCAGCAGCAGTAGTAGTAGTAGTAGTGGTAGTAGTAGTAGTAGTATCAGCAACAGCAGCAGCAGTAGTAGTAGTAGTAGCAGCAGCAGCAGTAGTAGTAGTAGTAGTAGTAGTAGTAGTAGTAGTAGTAGTAGTAGTAGTAGTAGTAGTTATAGTAGTAGTAGTAGTAGCAGCAGCAGCAGCAGCAGCAGTAGTAGTAGTAGTAGTAGTAGTAGTAGTAGTAGTAGTAGTAGTAGTAGCAGCAGCAGCAGCAGCAGCAGTAGTAGTAGTAGTAGTAGTAGTAGTAGTAGTAGTAGTAGCAGCAGCAGTAGTAGTAGTAGTAGTAGTAGTAGTAGTAGTAGTAGTAGCAGCAGCAGTAGCAGTAGTAGTAGTAGTAGCAGCAGCAGCAGTAGTAGTAGTAGTAGTAGTAGCAGCAGCAGTAGTAGTAGTAGTAGTAGTAGTAGTAGTAGTAGTAGTAGTAGTAGTAGTAGCAGCAGCAGTAGCAGTAGTAGTAGTAGTAGTAGCAGCAGCAGTAGTAGTAGTAGTAGTAGTAGTAGTAGTAGTAGTAGTAGTAGTAGTAGTAGTAGTAGTAGTAGTAATAGTAGTAGTAGTAGTAGTAGTAGTAGTAGTAGTAGTAGTAGTAGTAGTAGTAGTAGTAGTAGTAGTAGTTGTAGTAGTAGTAGCAGTAGTAGTAGTAGTAGTAGTAGTAGTAGTAGTATAACAGAGTTAGTAATAGGAAGAAGGGGCAGTGAGGTGTGCATAGTCAATAATGAAATAGTGCACGGGCAAGCACCATAGTAGGGGGGTAGCTAAGAACTGCTATGTAGCTAGGGAGGTCGTCCTATGACGAGGATCATAGAAACAAGGTCAGTTGTGAAGGACCCACCATCTAGGAAGGACGTGTGATTCGCTGGGCAATATCTGGAATTGAAGGGTTGGTTGTTTTAACGTATGTTTATTCCTGAACTGATGTGAATCAGATTAAAGTAGCTTAATAGAAAGAACGTCCTTGGAGTAATATGTTTGTTGCTTGTTTGCCTTAACTGCCACTGTTATAGTAGTAGTAATAGTAGTAGTAGTAGTAGTAGTAATAGTAGTAGTAGCAGAAGCAGCAGCAGCAGTAGTAGTAGTAGTAGTAGTAGTAGTAGTAGTAGTAGTAGTAGTAGTAGTAGTAGTAGTAGTAGCAGCAGTAGTAGTAATAAGGAATCATCTGGCAAGAAAAGAAACTGGCAACCTATCTAATTATGTAATTTTAAAATAATAATAATAATAATCAGAAATTGTTTGGGAGAGAAAAAAATACACCCCTCGCCTTATCTTTAATAATAATAATAATAATAATAATAATAATAATAATAATAATAATAATAATAATAATAATAATAATAATAAAAGATGAAGAAGAAGAAGAAGAAGAAGAAGAAGAAGAAGAAGAAGAAGAAGAAGAAGAAGAAGAAGAAGAAGAAGAAGAAGAAGAAGAAGAAGAAGAAGAAGAAGAAGAAGAAGAAGAAGAAGAAGACGGAGAAGAAGAAGAAGAAGATAGAAGAAGGTAGAAGATGTAGAAGAAGAAGGAAGAAGAAGAAGAAGAAGAAGAAGAAGAAGAAGAAGAAGAAGAAGAAGAAGAAGAAGAAGAAGAAGAAGAAGAAGAAGAAGAAGAAGAAGAAGAAGAAGAAGAAGAAGAAGAAGAAGAAGAAGAAGAAGAAGATAGAAGAAGGTAGAAGATGTAGAAGAAGAAGGAAGAAGAAGAAGAAGAAGAAGAAGAAGAAGAAGAAGAAGAAGAAGAAGAAGAAGAAGAAGAAGAAGAAGAAGAAGAAGAAGAAGAAGAAGAAGAAGAAGAAGAAGAAGAAGAAGAAGAAGAAAAAGAAGAAGAATATTTCACGTTTTGGCATGCCATACTCCAATTGCGACACCGCCACTGGACTTGATTTACCTGTCCATAAATTGTTGTTTACATGACGTCTGACATTCTTATTACGTATTATTCATAACTGGCGCTGTTAGTGGCTATGATTGTTTACAACTTTGTGGTACGAATTTCACCAGTCATTTCTAATACGACTGTTTCTCCATACCGGGATGTCCTGCTGTTCAGCATCCCTAACCTTGGGCCTTTCCTGTCTCGCTTTCCCTACAACCTTCCCTTAGTCTCACCATTTTCCATTTCAGTCCTTCTCCTGGCATGTTCAAAGAATTGCGATTGTCTTCTTCAGCTACGAGTTATCAGCTCTCCACAATTGGATTATTTTTCTAAAGTATTTAAAATTAAAATTAAAAAGGTAGACCAAGAAGACGGTGGAGAGATAATACATGTACAGACCTACAAGCACTTGGAATCAACGACTGGCAAGAGAAGGTCCACCAGAGAGACGAATGGAGACGGATTGTATTTGCAGCAAAGAACTTCAATGGCTCGGAACGCTGAAGAAGAAGAAGAAGATATAAAATTGCTTCTAAAGATCTGTCCTGTGTGTTCCCAATATCATTTCACTGAATCATATCGCAGTAACTTCCAGTGAACTTCTCACCTATTAACCGATCCGTACCTGTCTATGACTCACATACAATAGAATTGGCTCTATGGAACACAGTATTCTCATCGATCCGTTACCTGTCTATGACTCACATACACGATAATTGGTTCTACAGAAAAAAAGTTTTCTCATGAATCCGTTTCTTGTCTATGACTCACATACACCAAAACTGGCTCTATAGAACAAAGTTTTCTCACCGATCCGTTATTTGTTTATGATTCACATACACCAGAACTGGCTCTATAGAACAAAGTTTTCTCACCGATCCGTTACTTGTCTATGACTCACATACATCAGAATTGGTTCTATAGAACAAATTGTTCTCACGATACGTTACCTGCATATGACTCTCATACATCAGAATTTGTTCTATTGAACACAGTTTTCTCACAGACCCCTTACTTATCTATGAATTACATACACCAGAACTGGCTCTATAGAACACAGTTTTCTCACCAATCCATTACATGTTTATGACTAACAAGCACCAGAATTGGTTCTATAGAACAAAGTTTTCTCACCGATCCGTTAATTCTCTATGGCTCACATACATCAGAATTGTTTCTATATAACAAAATTTTCTCACCGATCCGTTACTTGTCTATGACTCACATACACCAGAATTTGCTCTATTCAACAATCCATGAACGTCACTTTCTCACCTTCATCGACATAAACATAAGATATAATATACTTCATCTAGTGGAACGATGCTTTACCTTCAGCTATTCACTATTTCAGTCTCTGTAAAAGATCTTTCATCCCTACCTGGAAATAACATTTAGGCGAGGTGTATTCTTTCTGTGCAGTCGACAGATAGTCCGTTGTCATGGATCTCAAGCTGGCGACGGTAGGTGGAGGATCTCTTTATAGAGACAATGGCTACGACCACCGACCAGTGTCGTCACTGCCCATAAGGAAAACAATAGCAGACTACCTTAATTACAAATGAAGTAAAACGTCAGGAGTCATCAGTTCACAGTACAAATATAATGATGTAAGATGATGAACCATGACTGCACACGCTTATCGACATGGCGCATGATGATGATGATTCTCTCTGTAAAAACATTCATGAACATGAAGTATGAGACATAAGAAAGAAAGGTTGCCTAAAAACTCACTTGATTAATTAAACAACAGCGCAGAATTGTTATTGCTGGCACCCTTTGAATAGCCATCTCAGTATTGATAACACGACAGTGTCACACGCAACATTATTTGACAAGAATAATCATTCCAGTGGGGCAAAAGAATTGCACGACCGATTTCTAGTGATATCTAAAGCACAGACACTTTGACAAGACCACTGTTCAACACAGCTGCGGTGATATATTGAACCACCCAGAGGTTTGAAATAACGGCCAAAGTACGTCTTTCACTACTTCCCTAAAACATCATTCCTGCACTCTATGAATGTGTTTTATGATCCGTTATTCAGCAAGTAATGTTTGTATTTCTATGGAATCAAAAATGCGTGTGTAAAATTCCCCGAAGCAAGTCTTGAAACACGCCATGTATTAGATATTGCTTTATAGAAAAAAAAATTATGTGTATTACCTACATCATCTTGAAATGACTTGTAAAAACGCAATTCACCAGTCACTTTGTACCGTGTGTCCTGACCTGTAAATTCTATACAAATGAGCAGTTTAATAAATATGTCAAATATTTACTGGCAGGCCTGTGTCCTGTATATAGGATTGTGAAATGCCCGCAGCACTGATATTCGTCGTGGTGAAAGAGAAATAAACCCACAACAATTGATTAGCGCTAATACAATATTGGATACGGGAAGGAGAATCCGATAACACACGGGGTAACGGAATATCTAAAACATATTTCGCGGGTTTAAAACATTGATTCTAAATGGCAAGTCCTTGCCGAATCAATAAGTGTTCTTCGATAAGTTCGAATCTCGGTCACTTTAATTTTCAATTGTTCTAACATCCAGTGTGTCTTTAGATTCCTAGCTCTGTAGCTTATTTTCAGTTAGCGCCTATCTTTGAGTAAATCTATCTCTAATGTTATTTCTATGGTCTCAGTGCACTACTATTTCAATATTTCCCAACAATTGCGAATACAGTGAAGCCATGTCAAGCGAGACGATTCCCGACACCCAGGTTCCAATAGTTGCAACTCAACAACTTGTGGATCTGTCGACCTGCAGACGAGGGGTAAACAGGTGAGTGCAACGACACAAGAAAACCACTACACCAGAAACAGAAGCAGTAGATTTATTCACTAGAACATCGAAGGTGTCCTATCGATGAAGCCAGTCCAAACGCCAGAGCTGTCCTGCAAATGTGTCCTCTGTATAGCAGGAGGCTTGGAACCAGTTCTGGTCTAAAGGAACCATACTGAAAACTAAACTCTGGAGTAATACGCAGGATCTGCAACGGACAGCAGAAAATCGAATTAGAGGTCCGAAACTGGAAACAATGGAATTTAGAAGAGAGAGAGAATATAACTGTTCGTCGTCCACTAACAGAGGAAAATAAAACTGGCCACATTACCCCCATGCATTAAGTTTAATGAGCAAGTCCTTCAAGAAACAAATGAAGATCGTAAACTGATTAGAGACATTAGACGTAGATAGTCAAAAATGTGGGCATGTTATGAGAAGAAATGACTTGGAGAACTTGCTGACGACTAGTAAGATAGAAGGGAAGAGACCAAGGAGAAGACCTAGAAGTAAATACCTGGATGGATTGGCCACATGGCATGGTCGAGACAGAAATACTGAGCTGATCCTCGACTCTGGTGATCGAATGAGATGGCAGAACATGACCGCCCACGCTTACCGGCATGGCACATGATGGATGGATGGATTAAGCTTAACAAAACGGGATTTCCCTATCACATCACAGATCCACAAAATCAGAAAATTTAGAACTCTTTACTCCAGATCGAGTGAAATGGCGAGTCATGACCCCCCACGCTTTCCGGCACATGATTAATTGATTGATTGATTGATTACTCCAGATGAAACAACTGACCCGCAGGAAATAAATGAACTTCTATTTGCAGACGATCGGTGCCTGTTTTACAGTGATGAGGGCAGACTACAAAATCATATTACTAATCTGAGTTCAACCTGTAGCAGATAAAATATGAGTATAAACACGGCCAAAACCGAAGTAATACAAATTAGCAGATCGCAGGGCCCACTAAGTATGCAGATAAATAGCACAACTCTGAAACAAGTTAAAGAATTCAAATGTCTTGGAAGTACGATCACAGAAGATGGCAGATTGGACAGAGAAATCGAAATCGGATGTCAAAACGCTAGAGCACTAACATATCAACTATCACCCTTACTGAAACATCCAAATATACCAATGTCCGCAAAACGACAGATAATAAACAGCATATTCACATCATCCCTATGCTACCAATCTCAAACATGGACTTTATCCAAATCACACTTTCGCAAAATCAACACCTGCGAGATTAGATGCCTGAGGAGAGCTGCCAACTTAACAATCCGAGATCGAGTTAAAAATGCTGTTATCAGACAGATAGTGGGATCAAATCAAATCAAAATCAAATCAAATCAACTTTATTAGGGTTACAAATTGGGCGCACAGGCCCGTCTTACATTCGGCCCTTCCAATCACTCGTCTTTCATTCATCAAGAACATTATACATTTACATAGGAAGAAAAATAAACATTGTGAAGTGAATGTTGTAAACATAAACAAGGCAAATTACCATGTTATGAGGCCCATCTCCCACCTACCCATACATCACCCCACCCACACACACACCCCCACCTACCCACACACACGCACACCAAGGGACACATACATACCCCACCAACCGACCCATCCCCCTTCCACACATCCCCCACCCACACACTCTCCCCTCACCTGTTCCCCCAACCAAAACACACTCGCCACCCACAAACATTCCCCCACCAACCCACACATCCCACGCCCACCCACATACACATCTTAACCCACACATCCTCTCCCCATCCACACTTCAAACCACCCATCTCCCAGCCACATCTCCATTGACCACATATTCACCACCCACGCACACAATCCCCCACCAACCCATACATCGCACATCCACTCACACATCCCCAAACCATACACACACATCCCTATCAACTGACATCTCCCTACCCCCCCCCCCCCCCACACACACACACATCTCCCTAACCACCCATACATCCCCAATCCACTCACACACACACCCCATCACCCACACATACATCCTCCACCCACCCATACATGCCTTAACCCAATCCCCCACTACACAATCCCACCCGCACATCACATACATCCCCTACCACGCAATATTCCCAACCCACGCACCACACACACACATATCCCTCACCAACACATCCCACACCCACATACCACCACACATCCCCACCTACACACCACACACATATCCCCCACCCACATACCGCACAATATTCCCACCCACACCCACACAGATACCCTTACCCATCCACCCCACATACCCCCACCCACACACCACAAAAATCCCCCATCCACATACACATACCTCACCCACACAATATCCCTAACCAACACACCACACACCTCTCCCCACCCATACACGCATTCCCTACCCGTCCACCAACACACACTCACTCACGCACACATCCTCCACTAAGCATCCAACACCCCACCCACCCCCAACCAAACATCTCTCGATCACAATACCCCTACCCACACACATCCTTCACCCACTCACGCATCCCACCCCGACACATACCTCACCCACCTACACATCCCTAAGCCACTCACACACCCCCACCCACACATTCCCCATTCCACGCACACATCTCCCACCCACACACCCCCACATACTTCAACACCTTGAAGGATCAACACCTTGTGCCACATTTATTGAAAGACAGAAGATCAAGTGGTTTGGCCATGTCGTTAGAATGCAACATCAGCAACTACCATCACTGGCCTTACATCAAAGATCATCTGCGACGAGACCAAGAGGACGTCCAAGAAGAAAATGGATTGACGACATCAAAGACATTGTACAATCACAAGGAATGACACTATCCAGTGCCAGCCACCGGGCAGCTGGAGAGCAAATTATTTCTCCACATGACGCTTGACGGCAGAAGTGGAAGATGATGATGATGATGATGATGATGATGATGATGATGATGATGATGATGATGATGATGATGACGATGATGATGATGACAGATCCACAGCAGTTTTCGGGAATCTATTTATTGTTTTTAAAACTGCACACCCATCAAATATTTTGGAGAGGAAAGTTTCAATGTCTCTTTTACTCCATCTAGCCAACTCTTTCTGGGTCGTCCTCTCGTCTTGTATCCCAATGTTCTCATGTGGAATGCTCTAGCTACTGGTTGATCTTGTTCCATTCTAACTAAATGTACGAACCAATGAATTCTTTGGTGTTCTATAAAGTCAGTAATATGTGTTATCCCTACAGTTGTTCTTAGTTTCTCATTTCTCTGCGGTTTTATATTTTTTCTTTCACCTGCGTTTCTTGTGCATCTCATCTCACATAATGTGATTTTACATCTGTGTTTCTATGACCTTGTGTCCTTGTCTGGTGTTTGTCCATCAAGAATAATGATGACCATTTATTTCATCCAGTGAGGTTGAACATTTGCAGCTGTGATGAATTATAAAAGCTTTTAGTGAGATCTTCAGAGTGTCTTTAAAGCGTTTCCTCCAGCTCCCTTGGGAGCGAAGAGATGAAGTTGATGAAGAATGACTTGTGCGATGAATTCAATTAAAGTGAGGAAAGGTTGCGCAGTTTGTCGACCACACTCTCTCGCATGAATCCATCTGAGTCCAGTGGTAAGACAATTCAAGACGACTGGAGACGAATACAGGTGCAATGGGTGACAAGGTGTTCTACGTGCCTTGCCGTGCTCATTACGTTCCACAACGCTTTGCAGGTAAACGCCGTCTTGCCCTTTGAATCATCAATGATTTCTTCCGCGCAGTCTGCCAAATCATGTCTTCGCATGCTGGGTAGGCATACCCTAGTTCACCGATTGGTTTGAAGCAGAATCGATTACCCTTCTCCTGGTTTTCCAGGCTTGTCACAGCCGTTGTCTGGGGGGTTGCCGCTGTAGCATACTGACAACTACTAGGAGCCACAGGCGTAAGCTGGATGCCAGTCTTGGAACAGTGGGAGTAGATGGCAATTAGCGGTTTGGGCCAAAACACCCAGGGCACCACAGGATCGCCAAAACAACAGCCCCCTAGGGATCCAACCCCCGGGGCCCCGCCCCCCTAGGCCCCGGGGTGCACACCAAGCGGTGAACCGTCCCGGAGCGCTCGCATCGGTCGCCTACAGGCGACCGAGCCGCGATTTAGAGGGTATCATCCGCAGACATACCAAGATGCGCACCGCGAAGAACAACTGTAAGTGGCTACGGCTACATTCCACGGAGCCCTGCAATCGAAGCTGTATGAGGGACTACTGCAAAGTCCATGCAGTGCTAATACGGAAGGGTTCATTTATTAAACCATGTCGGAAATGTGGGAAGGGGGTCAACAACCTCCTAGAACTATGCAAAGAATGTGGATATGACAAGGAGTATCACCGAATCTGGTACGAAGAGAATGTAAAGGACTATAATGCAGAGATTCGTCGAATTGCTAAGATTATAGTGGATTGAACTTTCAATTAGA